>MDKI01091711.1:0-16606 GCA_005239505.1 Nicotiana paniculata
ATTTATAGCAAAAAAATAGTATAGAATTTGGGTGTGGTCAAAAAATAGTTGTTCACAGAGAGCATAGAAGACAGAAGTTTAGAATTTCGAAGTCAACTATTTCGCATGAAAAGGAATCAAAAGAAGTGAAATTTTCATAACAGTTCCATAGCCTCCAGAAGATAAGTACAGACATCTCTGTACCGATCCGCGAGACTCTACTAAACCTTCTTGTGACTCACGACATCTATGAACCTAGAGCTCTGATACCAACTTGTCATGACCCAAATATCCCTCCTTAAGATGTCGTGACGGCACCTAGTCTCTATGACTAGGTAAGCCTAACAATTACGAAATAACAGAAATGAAATAGAAATCAACAACTAGACGGCAACAGATAACTATAAAATGATAAAATGTCGCTCGGTATGTACAATAACCAACACTCAGGTATAAACAATATTCCCATAATTCGGTAGCCACAAGTCACAAGCTCTATGAATTTGTCTAATTGTTCCATACATCGGTAACTAGAAGAAATAAATGAGGAACAACATAAAAGGGATAAAGGGGGACTCCGGGTTCTGCGGACACTGTCCGGAGCAGGAGCAAGCACGCAACTAGTAACGGGGCTGATAGGAGGTACCTGGATCTGCACACAAAATATGTGCAGAAGAGTAGCATGAGTACACCACAACGGTACCCAATAAGTGTCAAACCTAACCTCGGTAAAGTAATGACGAGGTCAGTTCAGGGCCCTACTGGTATATAATAAGTAATACATCAAATATAATACTATGAAAAGACTGAGAATCTAACAAGGAGAATTTTACATGAAATAATAGCACAACACATAGATATAACAATAGGGGCGCTACCGAGATAACGTCGCGTAGTCCCAAAAGTAAATAGTCAACATGGGATCTCCCGAGGTACCGTCTCGTAGTCACAAAACTAAATATGCAAGGGGGGATCTCCTGGGATACCGTCTCGTAATCCCAAAAGTAAATATGCAGGGGGATCCCTCGAGATACCGTCTCGTAGTCCCAAAAATAAATATGCGACAGGGGATATTCCGAGGTACCTTCTCGTAGTCCCAAAAGTAAACACACAACTTGAAATCGATGGAATAACAATTTCAGCAAGAAATCCTACAGTTTAAGACTAAGTACAAGTCAAGGAAAAAACAGGAAATCAACTAAGCATGTTGCACAGAGTTCAAATAAGCATTTAAGACACGTAGACATGCGATATTAAGCTAGACAGGATAACTACACATGCTGGAATAACTCATTTAAGATAAAAATAGGTTATTGTTAAGTAAAAACCGGATTTTACAACAATTAGCCCGTGTACGCACTCGTCACCTCGCGTACACGGTGCTCACATACCACAAAAATATCACAACAGTACCAAATCCTAAGGGGATTTCCCTTACACAAGGTTAGGCAAATCACTTACCTCGAACCAAGCTCAATCAATCAATAAGAATGTCGTTTTCCATGATTTTCTGACTTCGAATGTCCCAAATCTTGCCAAAATCAATTACATATCATAAATATAACTATAAGAAATTAATCTAATTAATAAAATCAAGACTTGAGCAAGAAATTAGAAAATTATCCCAAAAGGTCGACCTGGACCCATGTATCGAAATCGGGTAAAAGTCACAAAATACGAATATCCATTCACTCACGAGTTTGCTCGTACCAAAATTACTCAAATCCGATATCAAAATCCCAATCAAAACTCAAAAATTTAGTTGAAGAACTTTCGAACTTTTCCCCCAAATTTCTCAACCCAAATCCTTAATTAAATGATGAAATCAACTATAGATTAATGGAATATAACCATAAATGAGCTAAGAATCATTATCCAAAAGCTTCCTCTGAAAATCCCCCTATATGTCGCCCAAATACGAGCTCTCAAAGTCCCAAAGTGTAAATGAGATCAAACCCTCGAAATTCCTCTTTTCTGCCCAGTTAATCCGCTTCTGCGAAGGATTCACCGCTTTTGCGGTTCCGCACCTGCGGAAAAACCATCGCAGGTGCAGACTTCACTTAAGTCCCCAATTTCTCTTCTGCGAGCAAGGGCCGCTTCTGCGCTCCTCTTCCGCTCCTGTGAGTCCGCTTCTGCGGAACTCTGACCGCACCTACGGTCCCATCTGGGCAGGCCCATAATCACTTCTGCGGATCGATGGCCGCTTCTGCGGTGCCGTACCTGCGGCCCAAAGTGCAGGTGAGATTACACCAGGTGCAGTAACTTCAGCAAATCCAACACAACTCCAAATGACTTGTTAACCATCCGAAATCAACCCGAAGGCCCCGGGACCTCAACAAAATATACCTACAAGTGTTAAAACACCATACGAACTTAGTCGAGCCTTCAAATCACATCAAACAACGCTAAACATACGAATCACACTCCAATTCAAACTTAATGAACTTGAAACTTCAAACTTCTACAACCGAAGCCGAAACCTATCAAATCATATCCGATTGACTCCAAATTTTGCACACAAGTTATAATTGACATTATGTACCTACTCCAACTTCCGGAATCAAAATCCGACCCTAATATCAAAAAGTCCACTCTCGGTCAAACTTCCCAAAAATTCAGCTTTCGTCATTTCAAGCCTAATTCAGCTACAGACCTCCAATTCACAATTCAGACACGCTCCTAAGTCCAAAATCACCCAACGGAGCTAACGAAACCGACGAAACTCTATTCCGGAGTCATTTTCATACAGTTCTGACTACGGTCAAAATCCTAGAACTTAAGCTTCCGTTTTAGAGACTAAATGTCCCAAATCTCTCCGAAACCAAAAACAGAACCTCCCAGCAAGTCACATAAGCAAAAAAAGATACGGGAAAAGCAGTAAACATGGGATCGAGACTATTACTCTCATAACGACCGGCCGGGTCGTTACAAATATCCACTCAATCCATCCTTTCTTGGTGACTCATTCATACTAATTACTTAATTGTCATTTATTGTTATTGAATGCTATATTATTGCTTTCGATTTCTGGAATACTTATTACCTGCCGTCGCCACTTTCCGACTGTATCTATATATTATTTGTTGCTTATTTAAGAATTCCATCTAGGGATATTATTGTTAGCTAAGATTAACCCTTATTTACATGAATTTAATTGTTTGAACTAAGATCAATATTCTTTTGGTCAAATAATATATATATATATATCATTGTGTCAGCAAAACACGTTAAACAATTGAATTAAATTCTGTTTTATGAGAATAACTTTGGCATTCAAGACAGTGGCCTTATGGTTAATAAAGTGATGAGAATCAAATATTAATGAAGATAAAAAGTAATAGGTAATTTTTTTTAATCTAGCTAAATCTTAGCAAATAGAGTTATCCAATGGTAAAAGGTATTCTCTCTGATCTATTTTGAGTGTTTTTTTGCTTTTTTAACACATTAAAAAATTTACATTTTAGCATTAATTAACAATGAAATTGATTATATCAACCTAAATTTGCTCGTTGAAAATATATTAAATTACTCCCAGACTCTTTACTCCAAGAACAACTATGAGAAAAAAAAGTTAATCTCTTCTTCATATCTGAAAAATTAAGCATTGTGAATTAAAAAAAAAAAATCACTTAAAATTGACCGGAAAAAGTAACACATATCCTATAAAATAGTCGAGGTATTGTCAGCCTGACCGGACACCAAAATAACTTGCAAGAAAGCAAAATACAGTATGAAGTACGAATATTGTGTGTACCAAATGTAGATTGTATAATAATTAACTGAAACGGAAGCAGATGCAGAAATAAATTTTCAACATCGAATTTACATTTTCTAATGAAAAAATCTAAATAGACGTAGAAGGTATTAATTTCAAAGAATTTTATCTCCTTTTAATTTATGTAACACATTTCATTTTTAATACGTTTAGAAAAATTAATATACTTTTATATTTAAAAATAATTTAAATTTAACTTTTTATTTTATTCATTTTAATTTTAATAAAAAACAATTATAACTACACAAATATTTATGATTATATGTTTCAAATATTTTATTGTCATTATAAATATTAAGCTGTAGTGCTTACGTAACTCCTGTTATTTTCAATGGAGATGTCATAATTGTTTTCGGGAAAAGTATAACTTCCTTTGGGACTATGTATATGTTTTACTAAAAATAGTACCCCACTCGTTTAATATGGGATGAGGCCGCGGACGATCAAAAAAGCTACCTCTTGTGTCATTTGGAAGCTCGGTTAGTACTCGGAAACCAATGAAGACCTCGAATAGTGGAAATTCAATGGTAGAGTGCAGTTGGTCTAATACAGATAAAATTGGGCTCGTGATACACCCCGTTCCCGACGTGATAAGCCAAGCTCGAGACATGATGGCAAGGGGCCGAAATCGAGGCGAAGTTCTCATCGAGTCGGAGTCTGGGGGCATAACGCCCATCTTCGAGAATATTAGAGTCATCGTTCGGGACCGATCCTAACTTTGAATAACTTCGAAAGGCGTTGTTAGGTAATCAAGCACGGCCAACGGAAGGCCGTTATATCTGTGACTGGCCTGGTATCACGGCGGGGATCTAAGCATGTAACGATAGGGAAACAACAATCAGTTAATTAGAAGATTCTTACCCTTTATACGAATTGTACTTAAAGTGAGACTCTTCTACTATATAAAGGGGGTCTGATGTTTCATAATACAAGTTGTAATACGCATTCCAAGGCAATATATTATTATTTTTCTCTATCATTAGCTCTTATCTTGTTCATCAGTGCTGGTCACAATGTGCCCGGATCGAGGGAGAAGATTTCACTAAGGCTGAAACTATCTTACACGTGTGGTTTGAATTTATTTTTATATTTACTTGTTCAATATAATCCAATTTATTGCTTGTGTCAAATTTCCTTAAAACCACTTACAAATTTAATTGTTATCCGATTTTGAGGGTAAACAATTTGCGTCCACTGTGGGGCTAAGGATAATAGCGACTATTTGATTCAAATTTCTATAACACACCCTATTTTACACTTGTTCTTTGGAGTGCCCTCGATTTCAGGTTAAAGTTTGAAATGTCGAACTCCCAGTCTGACCCTCTAAACGTGAATGCTGAGTCCGACCACCATGGCGAGAACAACAATGTAGCGCCCGGTAACGAGGTGCCCCCATCGACCTCAAGGGAGTTCCAGTTGCGGACCCGATCGACGCTAGCTCGCATGTGGCCATCAATGCAAATTTGCCTACTGATCTTGAGAACAATATCCGCAGGGAAGTCCGATCAGTTGCACAAAATACGCACAACGGTGAAGATGATGGGATCAACTTGCGGGTGAACTTCGAAATGTTACAGGATCAATAGGCAGCAATGACCCAAGTCTAGAACCAAAGCCGCGCCCCGAGCAGAATTGAGCCCAAGCCATCCCGTGAAGTCATCCGGAGAAATGGACCGGTCGCGGAGAGACCGAATGAAAGTGAATCAGGAACCAACCCCGAGATCATAAAAATGCTCAAGGAGCTGACAAAACGGGTAGAATCGGGAGAGAACAAAATAGAAGCAAATGACAAAAAAATGGAAACCTACAATTCTAGGATCGATCAAATACCAGGATCACCGTTGATATTAAAAGGCTTGGATTCCAAGAATTTTGTTCAAAAAACCTTTCCCTCCGAGCGCAGCCCTGAAAACGATCACTAAAAAGTTCTGCATGCCCGAGATTCCTAAATACAACGGAACAACCGACCTAAATGAGCACATGACCTCCTACACATGCGCCATCAAAGAGAACAACTTGGAGGATGATGAGATCGAGTCTGTCATACTGAAAAAGTTCGGGGAAACTCTGCCGAAGGGAGCTATGATATGGTATCACAACTTACCTCCTAATTCTATTGACTCGTTTGATATGCTTGCAGATTCCTTCGTGAAAGCACACACAGGAGATATAAAGGTCGATACCAGGAAGTCGAACCTTTTCAAAGTGAAACAGAGGGACAATGAGATCCTCAGAGAATTCGTGTCCCAGTTTAAAATAGAATGTATGGACCTGCCTCTGGCCGCGGACGATTGGGCCGTTCAGGCCTTCACCCAGGAACTCAATGTTCGAAGCTCGTTGGCTTCACATCAATTGAAACAAAATCTGATAGAGTGTCCGGCTGTTACTTGGGCTGACGTGCATAACCGATACCAATTGAAAATTAGGGTCGAAGATGATCAACTTGGGTCCCCCTCCGGGTCCGTTTATCCCGTTAGAGTCGTTGACAGGGTCAAGAGAGACATTGATCGTGGACCAAGACCAAACAGGGATCGTTATCAACCATACAAAGGGGACCGAAAAGGTAACGGGTATGGGCGAAACCCTGTGATAAGTGAGAGGAGGAGTGATCAAGGTCAAAACAACCGAGGATTCATGAGCAAAAACAGTTTCGACAGGCCCATCGAGCCTAAGGAAGCGCCAAGATTATCGGAATACAACTTTAACGTTGACACTGCCGCCATCATATCTTCCATCGGATGCATCAAAGACACCAAATGGCCCTGACCTCTACAGTCTGAGCCATCCCAAAGGGATCCTAATCTAATGTGCAAATATCATGGCACTCACGGCCACAGAACAGAGGATTGCCAACAATTAAGAGAGGAAATAGCCCAACTATTCAATAACGGACATCTACGGGAGTTCCTGAGCGATCGAGCCAAGAATCATTTCAGGAATAGAGATGCTAAAAAATAGGTCGAGCAGGAAGAACCTCAGCACGTCATTAACATGATCATAGGTGGGGTAGACATTCCCTAGGGGTCGATGTTAAAGCGCAACAAAGTGTCCATCACAAGGGAAAAACAGACTCGGAATTATGTGCCCGAAGGAACCTTGTCTTTCAACGACAAAGATGCAGAAAGGATTGTGCAGCCCCATAATGATGCACTAGTAATATCTGTACTCATAAATAAATCTCGATTTAAGCTTGTGTTAATTGATCCAGGTAGCTCGACCAACATCATCAGATCGAGGGTCGTGGAACAACTTGGTCTACAAGATCAAACCGTGCCTGCAATCCGAGTTCTAAATGGATTCAACATGGCATGTGAAACCACCAAAGGGGAGATAACATTACTGGTGAATGCCGCCGGGACCATCTAGGAAGCCAAGTTCTATGTAATCGAAGGCGATATGAGGTACAACACTCTGTTGGGGAGGCCATGGATCCACAACATGAGGGCAGTACCCTCGACCTTGCACCAAGTGTTAAAATTCCCAATGCCAGAAGGGATTAAAAAAATATACGGAGAACAATCAGCCGTGAAGGAAATGTTCGCGGTCGAAGAAGTGATCTCGATATCCGCACTAACAACGACAAAAATTCCAGGTTTGGTCGACAAGGAAGAAGGAAAATAGAAATTAACAACACCGGTCCTAACCCAACCGGACAAGCAGGGGACCGATGAAGACGACGACTACGGGGTCCTTAGATCCTTCGTAATCCCTGATGATTCTGATGCCACCAAATAACTGGAGCAAGTCGTATTGATTGAGCATTTGCCTGATCATAAGGTATACCTGGGCACGGGGTTAAGTCCTGAGCTCAGGAAAAAACTTATTCAATTCCTTATAGCTATCATGAATTGTTTCGCTTGATCCCACCTTGATATGACAGGGATCCCCCTGGAAATAAACATTCACAAGCTGAGCCTGGACCCGAAGTTTCATCCAATCAAACAGAAAATGAGACCTCAGTCCGAAGTCAAACATGCATTCATCAAAGATGAGGTATCTAAGCTCCTTAAATAGGGTCGATTCGGGAGGTTAAATACCCGGATTGGTTAGCAAATGTAGTGGTAGTCCCTAAAAAAGGGAATAAATTAAGAATGTGTGTGGACTATAAAGATTTGAATAAGGCATTTCCCAAGGAGTCTTTCTCTTTGCCCAACATTGATCGCATGATCGATGCGATGGCCGGCCATGAGATCCTCAATTTTCTCGACGCCTATTCCGGGTACAACCAAATTCGGATAGACCCGGGCGATTATGGAAAAATTTCCTTCATCACTAAATATGGTACCTACTGCTATAACGTAATGCCATTCGGACTAAAAAATACCGGTGCTAATTAATAACGCCTAGTAAATTGGATGTTCGAAGAATAAATAGGAAAATCAATTAAGGTTTACATTGACGACATGTTAGTTAAGTCCCTGCGAGCAGAGGACCATTTAAAACATTTGCAGGAAACCTTCAACATATTGAAGAAATACAATATGAAGCTTAACCTAGAGAAATGCGTGTTCAGAGTCGGGTCCAGGAAATTTATCGGATTCATGGTGTCCAACCGAGGGATCGAGATCAACCCCGATAAGATCAAGGCCATTGAAGACATCGTTATTGTGGACAATGTCAAATTCGTTCAAAGGTTAACCGGTCGCATGGCCGTCTTGGGTCAATTCATCTCGAGGTCCTCCAACAAGAGCCATCGATTCTTTTCACTATTGAAGAAAAAGAATAACTTCTCGTGGACCCCGGAATGCCAACAAGCCTTGGAGGAAATCAAACGGTACCTCTCTAGCCCGCCCTTGCTTCACACTCTGAAGGCGGACGAACAACTGTACCTATACTTGGCAGTATCCGAGGTGGCGGTAAGTGGAGTCCTGGTCCGAGAAGAAGAAGGTACGCAATTTCTTATCTATTATGTTAGCATAACTCTAGGCGAGGCCAAAACTAGGTATCCTCACTTGGAAAAATTGGCGCTCGCTTTGCTAAGAGCCTTTAGGAAGCTAAAACCATACTTTCAGTGTCACCCTATATGTGTTGTAACTACTTACTCATTGAGGAACACAATGCATAAACCCAAACTACCGGGACTGCTGGCCAAATAGCCGTGGAAATCAGCGGGTACGATATCGAATATCGACCCTGGACCACCATCAAATCCCAAATTTTGGCAGACTTTGTGGCCGACTTTATGCCGGCCTAATACCCGAGGTTGAAAGAGAATTGTTTTTGAACTCGGGGACTTCCTCAGGAATCTGGACCCTCGTTACGGACGATGCCTCGAACGCAAAGGGGTCCCGACTTGGCATAGTATTGAAGCCAGCATCGGGTAGCATAGTTAGACAATCTATTAGGACTATAAAATTGACTAACAACGAGTCCAAGTATGAGGCCATGATTGCAGGTCTTGAATTGGCCAAAAGCTTGGGGGCAGAGGTGATCGAAGCTAAGTGCGACTCCCTTCTTGTGGTGAACCAAGTTAATGGGACGTTTGAAGTAAAGGAGGAATGAATGCAGAGATACCTGGATAAATTACAGGTAAAGTTACATCAGTTCAAGGAGTAGACCCTACAACATGTGCCTCGGGATCAAAAAGGCGAGGTTGATGTTCTCGCTAACTTGGGATCGACGGTCGACGACGATGAGTCAACTCGGGGGAGGTTGTACAGCTCATGAGATTGGTAGTGGAAGAAGGTCACGCCGAGATAAACTCAACAACCCTAACTTGGGACTGGAGAAACAAGTATATAGAGTATCTGAAGACCGGAAATCTGCCCTCCGATCATAAGGAATCGAGGGCTCTGTGCACGAAGGCGGCCCAATTCAGCTTGTTCGAAGGCGGTACCCTGTTCCAGGGAATGTCTGATGGCCCACTCGCAATATGTCTAGGACCAGGAGACACCGAGTATGTTTTGAGGGAAGTTCATTAAGGCATCTGCGGAAATCATTCGGGTGCCGATCATTAGTTTGGAAAATAATCAGAGTCGTCTACTACTGGATAATCATGGAAAAGGACGCGAAGGAGTTCATACAAAAATGCGACGAGTGTCAAAGGAATGCTTCGATGATTCATCAACCCAGGGAGCTGCTGCATTCAATCTTTTCACCCTGGTCGTTCATGAAATGGGGGATGGATATCGTCGGCCCCCTTCCATGGGCACCCGGTAAGGCTCAGTTTATATTGTTTATGATTGACTATTTTTCTAAATGGGTGGACGCCCAGGCGTTTGAGAAAGTCAGGAAAAAGGAAGTCATTGATTTCATCTGGGACCACATAATATGCTGGTTCAGAATGCCGATCGAGATTGTGTGCGACAATGGGAAACAACTCATCGACAGTAAAGTAAGCAAGTTTTTCCAAGACCATAAGATCAAAAGGATCCTATCAACACTCTACCACCCTAGTGGGAACGGGAGAGTGGATTCCACGAACAAAACCATACTCTGAAACCTCAAAAAGAGGTTAACGACGCCAAATGAAAATGGAAGGAAATCTTGCCCGAAGTACTATGGGCATATCGGACGACCTCAAAGTCAAGTACCGGGGCCACCCCGTTCTCGTTGGTTTACGGTGACGAGGATCTAATACCGGTAAAAGTAGGAGAACCGTGTCTCAAGTTCCAATATGTGACTAAAGAATCAAACTACAAGGCCATGAATACGAACCTGGAACTATTAGACAAAAGGCGCGAGGCCTCCCTCGTCCGGTTGGCCGCCCAAAAACAACGGATCAAAAGGTATTACAATCGAAGAGCCAACCTTCGGAACTTAAATGTTGGGGATTTGGTGTTAAAGAAGGTCACACTAAGCACCCGGACTTGAACGGGGAAGGTCCATATCCAATTATCGAGATCACCAGAAAAGGATCGTACAAATTCGGAGCAATGTATGGTGAGTGACTACCGAACAACTAGAACGTAACTCACTTGAAGCGATACTACTGCTAAGGTACGACCCCATTCATTTCTTTTATTTACATTTTGGACTAACACTTACAGGTAACCATCAAGGAACGATACAATTTTTAGGCGGGAAAGCACGCGTTGCACTCTATTTCCCTTGAACTGGTTTTGTCCCAAATGGGTTTTCCAGCAAGGTTTTGAAAGAGGAAATAGTGGATCGTGCTAACTTAGAATCGAATATCGGTTATTAAATGATGTCAAGGATCACATCAACAGTATCTGAGGCTTTTCTATGACCGGCCTCGAACACTGGGGACATCACCATCGGATAATGATTTTAGTAAGGAAAGAAATTTTGTGCTCGAATAGCCTAGGCTCGGTCGATAGGATTTACTATAAGGGCCAAACGATCAAATTAACCGTGCCCACATAGATCGCCCGAGCACTGACACAAAGCTTGTACACATGTGTAACCTTGTATATTACGCACAGAAATGAAAGGAAGTTTCTACCTTGCGGATATATATTTATCCCTTAAAAAAATTCCTTATGTTTGGTCCCCTAAAGACATTGAGCCCAAGGTCCACCTCACTCAGGTACTGTCATCCAAGGCAGACTCGGATGGACCGGGATATCGAAGCCCAGGGGCACAAAGCCTATTAGGAAGTGCTCGAACTTTAAATGTTACGGCCATCCCCACTCGGGAACTGTTATCCTGTGTAAGCCCGGATGATTCGGGGTAACAAGTCCATTGAGAAACACCCAAACTAAAAAGTCTATCGCCGTCCTAAAATGGCTCGTAGACGTCCGAGACGTCCGAGACCCGTAACCAAAACATAAAGCCTTCAAAATTTGTAAACTGGTTCAAAAGGATACCCTAGGCAAATTGTAATCTAAAATAGTCTAAGTACTTTGGGGAAAGCTTCCGGTCATACCGATCCCCACATGAGTATTAAGAAAAATAATATCAAGAACGAGGCATGTTCGAACCTCCGAACAAGACCCAACTATTATGTGTTAAGGCATTCGATATCTTTCAATCATAAAGTAAAGAGCAAAAGAAAATAAGATTAAAAATTGTCGAAGGGAAAAAGAGCCTTATATATATATATAAAATAAAATAAAAAGATCTTTACAAAGGCCAAACGGACACAACAAAAAATACAAAGGTGCAAAAACAAAGAAAAATCTACAAGGCACCTAAGCAACCCGGTCTTCACCGGAGCCAACTTCGTCATCAGGACCACCAGGATCTTCTCCGCCACCGGATCTACCGGAACCCTCCGAATCTACTTCTTCCTCGGGATATGGAAACTTCTTGTCCTCGGCCTCAAGCCCCTTAGCACTTTCTCTCTCGGACGATAAATCAAAACCCCGAGCATGAACCTCCTCGAGGGCCTCCCTTAAGGACTGCCGCCTCTCATACTCAAAAATGCCTTTCAAGCAGTCCCGGGCTACCTTGGCATCGGCTCTATACTAGGCCACCATCTCATCGACTTCGGCCTTGGTTATTTCAGCCACCGACTTGGCCGCATTAAGCTCCTTGGTAAGGGTCTCCCGATCAGCAACAATCAAGCTCAGCTGAGACTGGATCTCCTCGATTTTCTGGGATTGTGACTCAGTCTTCTCCCTCATCGCTCGAAGTTGAGCCTCCGCCGAGGCCAATTGTGCACGAGCAGTTTTATTTTTCGAGGCCAACCGGTCCATTTAGCCTTTCCACTCTTCAACCTTGACCTTGATTACATCCATCTCGGCCCGGAGCTGGTCAAACCAATCAATCTTCTGTTGGACCTACGGGTTCTGACTATTAGTCACTGTGTCTAGCTTATTTGTCATGCCCTGACCTCGGGGAGCGCGACTGATGCCCAACCGAGACACCCCGGTTAAGCAAGCCTGAGAGATTCCTTATACCCAACCTTGCCCATTAACAATATAAGAATCAGTACAAGTGATAGACAAGAGAAGAGTCAAGTGTTCCATATTATTTTTCCATTACTCAAAGGAGATCCATTTACGATTTCCAAAAATATTACAAGTTTATAGATATGATGAAAAACATGTTCTCCAAAATACCAACACTTCTAGTTCAAATCCCTATATCAAACACCACCCACACTATGTCTACGGTGCCTCTAAGTAAAACAGAAGAGTAGAATGGAAGTGTCGGAGACAAGGCCCCGGGTATGCCTCAAAGCACAAAATACAACGTCAAATGACATAAAGCCCAGAACAGAGTAGGGCTCACCAAAACTTTCTTAGTAGAAAGTAACTGCTAGTGAAGATCAAGACCGCCTGCTGGTGAACTACCTGCATCCATTGAAGATGCAGCTCCCTCAGCAAAAGGGACGTTAGTACATATGGAATAGTACTAGTATGTAAAGGTAAATGTCATCTTTAGAAATAGAATGCCAATGTAAGAAGGGGAAACACCATGGAAGCAACAAGTAACAATCAATGATATCCAAATGCCAAGTTAAAACATAATAATTTTCAAAATACGAAAATAATATATACTATTGGTTGGGAGATCATTAGCACCGATATACCATCGTGTTTTTTAGCATAGAGTCTGATCACGCCCGATCGGCTAGGCCATCTCCCCACGAACAATGTGGTTTGACATGTGAAGCAAAAAAAAGTGTTACCAAGAGTAGTACCACCATGTGCGCAACATGGCATCTGATCTCCACCCGATCGGCTAGGCCGCCTTCCCACATATGTCGTGTGGGTTGACTTTCCAATTCACAACTAATATCATTCTCTTCCCAAGTAAGGGGAATAATCACAATCCATCACAGTCCACCCCTACACCGGCATGTGTAGTCTCTAGTGTGGGCCTTCTGACCCACTTTTCCTCGGTTTGATAATGATACTCCATTAGAATATTTTTGTTTTTGCACACAAAGGTAACATAAATACAAATGTATTCATCTCATAAGTTTGCACACTGTATAAACCTTCATTAGTATTATCAACCACTCACAACAACAATATTTTCTTGGCTCTTTTGGCCATTCACAAGATTCTTTATTCGTGGCACGACGGTCGTATTTCATATTCCACACTTTATTTTCTTTCCTTTAAAGGGTCACCATCAAACATAAACATATAGAATATTTCGGAAATCACAACTTTAGGTTCATTAGTAATGAAGGCTTTAAAAATATTATATCCCTTTTCAAAGTATGGAGCACAGTGACTTGCAACCACAACACAAGTTAAAATCATAAACGAGTAATACACCGTATCTTTTTGAAATACTCTTCACAAGGAAATACACAATTTCAACTCTTGAGTACATAAGAACTCAAATCACATTGGAAATATTTATAAAGGAGGGCATGGTGATTTACAATTTAAACACGACTTCAGATCAAATGCACTAGCTACAACAACCATGGCCTCGTTTTATATCTCAATTTAGTTCTTTCACTTTCAAGCATATTTATAGGTAATCAATAGTAAGAGCATTTGGGATCAATGCGTTAAGAATTATTATGAACAATATGGTTCTTAGGCGAGTTGAGTTTCCTTTCACAATTGGGGATAACAACTTGCAGTTAAAAACATAATATTCCAACACATTGACCACAATTGAATACATTCCCGGCGAAGATCACAATACGATAGGAGAATTCAGTACACATTTCTAGTACATATCTTTCAACACAAGTTATTCGGAATAATCAAATATATAACATTTGTACAGGATAAATCGAAACATGGGAATTAGGAACTTGGGCCAACCATACTTGAAACTTACGGGAACATCATGGAATTCGATTCCAAGAGAAAAGTTTAGCCAACATACCTTGTTTGAGCTTTCCGTAAGTTACTACAACGTCCCAACACTTTTAGCAATATCAATCTATAGGAAGATAGCAAAAAACATACAATAATTAGAGGGATTCTCATGGTGTAACTCTTACGAATTTTGTCAAATACCTATCATGCAAAATAGACTACAATGCTCTACATCTCCCTTCCTCCCTCAACCAATTTGAACAAGAAACAACCCAAAATGGTTCATTAACCCCACATACTACAACATATTGTCCCATGCATGGCCTATTTCCAACCCCACAATATACTTGAACTCATAACCTCTTGCATGAAAGCTTAGGAGTAGGAATTACCCGGATAGATGATAATCTAGTGATTGGCTTCCTTGATTCTTGAAGATTGGTGCAAGATTGGATGATTAGAATGTTAGGTTTCTCCTTCTCTCTCTAAAATTATCTTACCTCTCTCTAAAATCATCAGAAATCCGCTTCAATATGAGCACCTAAGGCTATTTATCAAAATGGGGTTGGGTTATAAAAATAGGAAATTGGACCCTTCGAACTCAAGTCTGCGGTCTCATAATGGACCGCATAATAGATATGCAGCCCACAAAATAGGCCGCAAAAATGATGTCAAGATTTGGGATGGCCTGGACCAATCTGCGACAGGTCTGCGGTCCGCATATCACTTATGCAGCCGCAGAATGGTCCGCAGAATCGCCCAACGAAATTCGTCATGCCAAAATTGTGATGGAACATGCGTACCGCGAAATGGATGTGTGATCACATAAATGACCGCAAAACGTCCTTCAAATTTCTACAAACTTTCTTCCCAACTCCACAATGGATATGCGGCCCACATTGTGGTTATGCGGTCGCGAACTTGACCGCATAACTGCCTTCTTCTGCCAAAAAGTCAATCAACTTCTTCAATGCATTCTACAACCCAAAAAAAGTCTGTACAACTACTATCCCGTACACATTGCCCTACCTCAGAACCACAAAACTTGAATTCCTTGGAGAAAGTTTACGGGGCCTTACATCCTCCCCAGCTTAAGATCATTCATCCTCGAATGAGGGGTAGAGTCTGCCCAGAACACTCAACATAATTCATCTCCTCCTTCACACACATTAGTCTTCCAAATTTGACTAACTCTCAAATTTGCCAGAAATTTCGGCAGAGTCTCCCCTGTATTTGGGCCTAACCATCTATCATAGAATCACCAAAACTACTCCTAAAACATAATTTAACACATCCACATCCCAACAAGGCATCACAATATATATCAACAAAACTAATCTCAACATAACCGACATTACATTCTCAAAAGTGATATTTGGACATGAGTTGCACATATTTATATCATAACACATAAAATGTACCTTTCGAATCACAACCATTTGGCTATACAAATAATTGAGAGCACTTCCTTTCCAAAACACTTTCGGCCTTCGAGGTTATCTACTCGACTCACAGTCTTAGCCATAGCACTTGGCGGGGGCAATTCAATTTTCGGACTTATCTAACAAAGATGACAATTAGGGACCTCTCATAAACCAATTATCCATTAACTTTACCTTCAATAGATTCCACCAAAATGATAGACAAAGGACTTCCAACTCCCTTCTCGGCCATAGGCACATGAAACACCGGGTGTGTTCAGGACAACGATGGGAAACATCATACTCATATATTGGCCTACTTTATTTCCTTCAAAATTCCATAAGTCCCAAAGTGCACTACACCTACTTTACCTTTGTTAACAATTCACATAATATCTTCATGGGGAAAATCTTGAGAATAACCTGCTCACGTTTTTCAACTCTAAATCTCTATGTCAGACACCCAAATTAAACCCAGGGAGACCTTTAACCATTATTATATGATGTGCTAAGATGAATACGACCATATAGTTCCTGCCCAATATGTTTGATCATGGAATGATGCTTCTTTTTTGACACGTCTGACCTACATCTCTCGATAGATTTACTACAAATAAGAATGATGCGTGGCTAGAATTCATGATTTTTAGCATTATATACATTGCATTTTAGGTATTTTAATGATAAAAATACACATAATGGGTGCTTAATGGAGTTTATTTAATGTGCAGGTGAGTTGAAAATGGAAGCCGAGCTAAATGAGAGCATAAACGTCGGAAAATATGTGTAAGAGT
>MDKI01097529.1:0-17447 GCA_005239505.1 Nicotiana paniculata
TCATTAATTAATTTATTAAATTTTGTAGGAACATATAGTAGGTTAAAAATTACATGCTCACAATTACAACATAAACTCATGGATAGTTAGGCACACTAGAAGAACACCCACCACGAGCTTGATTATTATTGCCACCCAAACCAGCTGAAGTATGTTTTCGACAGTCGTGTCCTGTTTGCGAGCATATACCACATTTGCGCGCATAAACGAAATCACTAACATCCATTTGGTTCCGTTTATGTCTTCTCTTCTGCACATGTATTCGACGCAAATAGGACTTATTGCACACCATTTTAAATGGTTCCGGCGGCCAATAATTCTCAGCACCCACTGGCTGCAACTTCCCACTATATGTGTTTAGGTACTTGGCAACACTATATTGTTGATCAACATAGTTGGTCTCCCCAAAACCAATACGTTAAAAACACTTGATGGCATGTGGGCAAGGCATTTGGTAGAAGGACCATTTCCCACAAGAGCATAACCTTGATGATTCATTTACAGTATGTACATTATTCCCCCGATTTAGATGGATAGTGGTGCGAACTTCAAAAACATTTCTTTCGTTATCATACTACAAAAATGAATGCCAATGTGCTCGCCGTCTTTATTTCGCAAATCTCTTCATCGGCACTAGCAAAATTAAACATCCCTTTCCATCAATATCGTTGCAGCTGCAGACCGTTCAACAAACCTCTCCACCATCTGCTTGAACGAAATCTGCACCATGGCTGTGACATGCAATCCTCTTGCCGACTTCAATAACCCGTTGAAAGACTCTGACACGTTTGTAGTCAGAATTCCCAATCGTCTGCCACCATCCGCATGCAAAGTCCACTTTTCAGGGTGATGTCGCATTAACCAACAATAGGCTGCCTCGTCTTCTTGCCTGGTAGTTTCCACGTGCCTCCAGAATTTATGTTGTTGGTGGTATGTTGTTGCCATCCACATCAAATCATGTAGATCCTTGTTGGGATATGCCTTCTAGAAATTGGCCTTAAAGTGCCTCACACAGTAACGGTGGTATGCATAAGGTTCTTGCCATGCAGGCAAGTTCTCCACAGAACTTAAGATACCACCGTGCCGATCAGATATTAGACAAATACCGGAACGCTGTTTGACAACGTGCTCTTTCAAGTGGTTCAAAAACAGCGTCCACGTCTCTGTGCTTTCATTGGCACAAATAGCAAAAGCTAGAGGAAATATATGTCCATTAGCATCTAATGCCACAGCTATCAATAGCTTGATATTGTACTTTCCATATACATGAGTGTCGTCTATGGATATTACGGGCCGGCAATGCGAAAAACCATCAATTGCTGGTTTAAACGCCTAGAACATGTAATTGAATATATATTCTGGTTTTCCCGGACTTCGCTCAAGCTTCCATTCAACAACCATCCCGCGGTTAAAATGCTGCAGTGCGACCATGTACTTTGGCAGGATGCAAATGACTTATCCCAGTTACCGTAGATAATTTCAAATGCTCGTTTGCGCCCAAGAAATGCCTTTCTTTTCGTAATGGTATGGCCATATTCCTGGTTGACTGATGTAATGCACTCTTTGATTTTATACCTTATGGACTATTCGAGGTGCGGAATAAGTACAAGATAAATCAATTCAATATCCAAGTTGATGTGATTCCCGTTGAATGTGTCCATTTCACATGTGTGGGTGGGAATGTATTTACCCACTTTCCACAGACCTGTCTTCTTCTTGGTCACACGCAACATCCAATGACATGGCCAACCACCTGCGGCAAACAACCTTGTATACCAACGGACTTGACTCCCATACCTGCATCTCACGACGCTCTTTTACGTTGTGCATTTTACAAGCCCTGCTTACGCGTGCTTTATCAGGAAAAACACATGCCCTTTGCAAGCACCGTTGGTCTAGACCCATCCGACATTGCTGTCCAAATTTCATCAAAATCCCTTGTGAGAGCTTCCACATCCGGCATGCTTGGCAAGTTATTAATGTAAGGAATCTCCCTTGAATAAAACAACACTTGGGACTCGTACACCCTTCGTCTAGGGGGGCGGGTGGAGCATACTCTCTCTTCAAATCAGGTCCTTCCTCCTCATCCTCCTCATCACCATCCTCACGAGGAAAGGGTGTCTCGTCTCCGGATTCATCGACATTGTTTTCGTAATCAATGTTCTCTTCCTCACTCTGTTCATCTGCCAGATCCCGATTTAATACTTCGTCTTCGGGCAATTGCGTGAGTACGGGTGGTTCAACTTGCTCGTTTTCACTGCACAACCAACAAAATAATAAGCTACTGAAATTAATAAATACTTTCCATATAGATATATCACTTCACTTACAATTCGTAATGTGATGAAATTTCATGATGCACATTTTCATTTAGGTGATGACTCCCGGATGGAGAACTTGTAAAATTCATATCCGGTCGGTACCCCCTGTTAAATATATGACCGTTAATACAAATTCAATACAACAAAAATGTACATCGTAACACAAAGGAAAATTGAAGTTTACTACTCGTCTTGTGAATTATGGAAAGCAGGAGAGAAATTATATTCTCGATGCTCATTCGCTGGCGGTGATAAGTTTAAATCAAGTAAAACTCTTTCATCCGGAAACTGTCCGGAAAAACTGCTCCAGAATAACCACCCGATGACTGGGGGTTATCCCTACTGTAGACGCGTAATTTTTGACCCTCCTCGAGATAGTATACTTTTTAGCGTTTAAACATTTTTTTAGGCCTAATATCTCTTTTACTTTATTTTAAGCACAAAAATGAAAATTACAAAAATATTTTCACTTTTAATATTTACTTTTATTTTAGTAGTACATTTTAATTAATTAAGAGTAAGTTTTTATTTCATTTTATAAACACATTATATCTTTTTTTAGTCTTCCTAGCCCAAAACAAAATCCAACCAGACTTGGACCCAACCCAATTCCCAAGCCCATTCCCCTTAGCCCAATACCCACTAACCTAAAATATTCCTTCTTCTTATACACTCACTACAACCATCAGCACAGAGACCCCCAAACCTTATACGAAAAAAAACACCCTAAGAAATCCCTAATCCTCTCCGGCCGTCCACCCTCTTGTACACACACCATAGCTGCCACCGACCTTCTTCTTCACGCCAAACAACCAACCTCAACTCCACTACACCTAAGATTCGTTGCCACCGTCCAGACCACACCAAGCAACCGCCGCCACCAGCTTTGCCACCAAACATCCGCCACCCCAACTCCCTCCTCTCAAATCCAGTCCCGCCTACCCTAAACCAGACGCCGGCCAACCTCTCACCAACTCCATCACAAACACTCATCTCCC
Source organism: Nicotiana paniculata (assembly GCA_005239505.1). NCBI lineage: Eukaryota > Viridiplantae > Streptophyta > Magnoliopsida > Solanales > Solanaceae > Nicotiana > Nicotiana paniculata. Next base: position 3,320 of record MDKI01097529.1, read on the forward strand.
TTAAAAAACAACCCCTTATCACACATCCAAATCCTCCACCCCATTTCTGCCGCCAGCGATTCAACCTAAGCTCGCCGAAAAAATCCCACAGTCACCACCTTAAAGGTCCGGCCTGATTCTGCACACTCGATTTCAGCGAACGGACATAGAAAAAGAAAATGGAACAAGGATCATATATCTCTTGAAAACATCAAAAAATTTCTTTGTTTTTCTTGTTTTCCAATTTCCAAGAAGAAGTGTGTAGAAACTCGTCGTAAATACCATAAAATCCGGAGAAATTACATTTTGGTTGAAAGATTCTGTTTCGTTTCACTTCGTCAGTAGAGATTTTAGCTTTTCCTCTGATGCTCGACTTCGAAACCATGGGATCCGATGGGGTTTGATTGAGGTCGTTTGGCTTCAAGCTTTTCGGTGCAATTCGAATTTCCATCCGCGGTTCGTTACATTTTGGAGTTCGAATCAGTGAAACAATCAATTTCTAGTCCACTTGAGGTCAACTCCTTACGTTTTTCTTTTATCTATCATATGCGTGATTTATGGTTGCTCGAGCTTCATGCTTTAATTGTTACTTTGCGGCTGATTTTTCATGCTTTATTCCAAGTCTGTTTGAGTTAAAAATTGTCTAGTATAAACATTGTTGAATTCCTGTCTTATAGATATGTGATGATGCGAAAGAAAAGGAAAAAATGATTTTAATGAATGATAGGATTTGATAGAAGGGTTCGGGTTTAAACGTAAATGATAATTTGGATTTAAAATGCTTTATTGCTTTTATTTATTGCTTATCGATAGTAGCATGTTTAGGCTTCATGTAGGCAAACTTTTAGGATTTTCAACGTTCATGTTACATAATTATGGGTTCAGGAATTAAGACTTAGGTACGCATTCGTGCGGCTTTGGAGTTTTTCTTAAGTAATTAAGCTTGGCAAATCGTGTACACGTACGCGTGACATGGTTTAAGTGCGGATTTTTGAAATGAAACCAAGGTACACGTTCGCGTGACTTTGGCTGAATAATTTTGATATTGAGGGCTATTAATTTTGTATACGTACGCGTGACATGGTTGTTTTTAGCGCTAAATAAAACGAGTACACGTACGCGTGACTCGTCTCAAGATAATTTCTCAAAAGCGGTAAAAGGCAAAATACACATAGGTCCTAAAAATGAGTAATTAGATAATTTGAGCCAAGTATGAATCACTAAGGGACCGTTCTAGAACCACGGAATTCGGGAGTGCCTAACACCTTCTCCTGGGTTAACAGAATTCCTTACTCGAATTTCTGTGTTCGCGGACTGTAAAACAGAGTCAATATTTCCTCGATTCGGGATTTTAAACTGGTGACTTGGGACACCATAAACTATTCCAAGTGGCGACTCTGATTTTAAATAAGATAATCCCGTTTCGATTGTCACTTAAATTGGAAAAACTCCCTTATACCCTTCCGGGGTAGTGAAAAAGGAGGTGTGACAGCTCTGGCGACTCTGCTGGGGAACGAACCCAGAATCTCTGGTTCAGGGTTCAAAATTCGAGCTTGTGTTTGATCTTACTTGTCTTTATTAAATGTGATATTACTGTGTGTTGTGCGCTCAAATGTGCTAAATGTTATTTATTTATCGCTTTGATATTATTTGAACTATATTTAAACTGTCTTCTTACGCCTCCCTTCTGAGTCTTCTAAAAAAATGGTGCACACGTTCGCGTGGCCCGCTTTTCTGTTAGAGGCCGTAACAAATAAGAACGAGGATGGATCAACAACAAGGTCAGGTAGGCTTTCGTGCTCTCGGTACGTTGCCCCCACCTCGGCTCGAGTTGTCCGCTCGGGTAACCCAGGTCTAGAACACAAAATTCAGGTTTAAACCTAGAATAACTTAACCTCATGCCGGATCCCTAATAGGAACGCTTATTTGCATCACGTGCATTTGACTTAGGGGACTCAACACAGGGGTTGGGTTCGTCTAGGACAGGTGCACCCAAAATATAAAAGATCATCTTGATGCATTTTATGTGCTACATGTTGTATTCTTCAAGGGTAAAAGAGGTCATTTGGCAGACCAATAATGCTTGAGGGTAAATGAGAAAGAAAAGAGGTTTAAGTGTGAAAAGGAATCAAGTAAGGCCCAATTATATCTTTCTTTCACAGCTTTTTCAAGAAAAGACAAAAAAAAATGAAAAATAAAAAATCCAAAAAGATTTTGCACTTTCCCAAAAAAAGAAAAGTCAAAAAAAAGAGAAAAAGAAAATCCAAAAAGATTTTACATGTTTTCATCATTTTTCAAAAACAATAAAAGAGACAAAAATGTGTTTTTTTACAAATCATTATTTTTTTTTTGTAATTCTCTCTTGTATCCAATTTCCCGAACTACGCAAACCTGATTCTCATCTTTCGGGGTGTGATACGTGGGAAACCCACATAAGGTTCTATATTCTTAGTGAGTCTTAGGTTCTTCGCTTCACGGGGTCGTAGTCGAATCTTGCATATTTAGCCACATTTGGCCACATATGTTGTTTTTGCAAAACAAGGTTGTTTTCTCAAAGTAGTTTGTTATTTTATGTCTTAGAGATATAAGTCCACAACAAGGTGTCATCTTAATTCTAAGGTCCATTCCTGTTAAATTTGCATGTCCAGCCACTTTTGGCCACATCGGCCATTCTTGCAAATGGGTCATTTTCGCAAAAGTGGCTCAATGACCCATGTTCTTAGAATCTTGAGTCCACAACTAGGTGTCATATTACTTTAAGGCTCATCCTTGTTGAATTTGCATCTCTAGCCGTGTTTGGCCACATCGGCCATTTTTGCAAAATGGGTCACTTTTGCAAAGTAATTGTTAGGGCCATGATTGTTGGGAGTTTGAAGTTATATAAGCACTAGTGAGGTATTTTCATGCCTTTGAGATACCTTTGTTGAGTTTTCACCTATAGCCACCCTTGGCTACGTAGGTCATTTTGCAAAAATAGCTCAATCATGTCTTGCATGTGTCCAATAGGAGGTGTTGTGGGCTCGCATTGCATCTCGAATCACTAACTCTATTTGGTCTTATTTTTCTCGTACAGGTGTGGATTTACTTACCAGAGAATGACAGATACCCCAGGACCATTGCATTTGGGAGCTTCCTTGAAAAGTTTTTTTTATATATTTTTAAGTCTATTTTCATGTTTTCTTTTACTTTCTTGTCTTGTCCAGTAGTTTTGAATCTTTTAAGTGGTGTAAGAGTTTGTCGAGTCTTTTTTCATCGTACTTCCCATTTGTATTTTTAAAAAACCAAAAAAATGATAAATGAAAAACTCAAAAGATTTTTGTTTTTAGTTTATTTTATCCATCATTTTTCCAGAACTACGCTTGATCTGATTCATGTGGAACATGATACGTAGGTAACCTACATAGGGTTCGATCAAATCATTTTCTTAAAAAAAAAATTTTAAAAAAATTAAAAGAAAAAAAAAGAATGAATTTGTGGGACGCGAGGGGTGAGAAGAAAGAAACTCGTGATAAGTAAAAGAAAGAGAGGGAGGAAAATGAGCAAGCCAAGGAGTGCTAGTAAAAAAAGAAGAGAAGATTGAAATGAACAAAATTGGGATGATGCCAAATGACCTTGTGACCCTTGAAGTCATTCTAGAACCGTTAATTGTTGCTAGGTGCATTGCACACAACGTGATGTTTTTATCTGATAAATACCCTAACGCTAACGTAATGACTTTATTTTGTTCCTCTTTGTTATCTTCATAATTTCAGAAGGGTGCTTGGTTTGTGGTTGTTAAACTGGTAACTCTATCCTACAACATAAAGTTGAACGAAAATGACAGACGACAACAGAGCTGAGTTGGTTGATACTGGTACCCGAAATAAATCGGTTGAACGGGACACTAGGTTGGTTGAAGAGTTAAGGATGTTAAGACAACATATGGCGGAGATGTATCAGGCTTGGATGGCTGGAAAGGCACCACCCCCGCCACTGCCTAGCTTCCTAGATGCTACCTCTACCCAAGCTCCAGACATAGTGTCAGATCATCCACCATACTCTCCAGATTTCCTCGCTTATCCCAGCTTTCCCAACCTCCCTAGTAGCTCCAACGTTCGTCCTCCAACTACTTTTCCCAAAAATAACCCTCCTGCCATATCCACTACCTCCACGATCACAACTTCTCAACAACCTCTCTTCAGGCCCAACAGTGAACACCAGTTCAACCCTCTTGATGCCCAACACTACCCCCAGAGCCGGCTCACTAGGTCCTAGACTCATATAATCATACTTCCCAGAAAGAGCCTCATGTTGAGATTGAAAAGTTTACAAGGAATGAACAGCGAGATGAGATGTCCAGAAAGCTAAAAGGTATAGAGCAAGCCTTAAAGAACATGCAAGGGAAGGAAAATCAGATTAATGTGTCTTACAATGACTCATGTATGTTCCCAGATGTTCAACTGCCCGCGGAGTTTAAAATGCCAAAGTTTAACTTGTATAACGGGCGTGGAAATCGAGTAGTCCATCTAAGGGGTTATTGCAGTGAAATGAGAAATTTTGGCGGAAAAGATGAGTTGATGATGGCGTATTTCAATGAGAGCTTGAGCGGGGCAGCCTTGGAATGGCATAGTCATCAAGATGTCAGTAAGTGGTATGCATGGGACGACATGGCTCAAGATTTTGTTCGACACTTTCAGTACAATGTAGACATTATCCCAGACCGCTCCGCCCTTTCTAAGATGGAAAAGAAGCCCAGTGAGAGCTTTAGGGAATATAGGCTCAGATGGAGGGAACAAGCCGCATGAGTCAGTCCTCCGATTGATGAAGAAGAAATGGTAAAGCTTTTCCTACAAGCTCAACCCACATACTTCAGTCACTTGATCCCTGCTTTGGATAAACCTTTCAATGATGTGGTAAAAATGGGGGAGATGGTAGAAGAAGGAATCAAGTCACGCAAAATCATGAGCTATTCTGCATTGAAAGATACTACAGAAGACATCCAAAACATCTCAGTGCATTTGGAGGGAAGAAAGAAAAATAGAAAAGATGTTGAGCCCCGCCAAAGACAGGATCCAGTGGGCATTCGTGCTCAACGCTTTCAGCCTCAATACCGACCCCATGAATATCCTAGTACTCCAGATAATCCTTCCCAATGCTACTTCTCCCCCACAAAATCCCCAAAGTCGTACCTCACCTTCCCACCACTCTATCCATAATGCACCGCCATATGCTCCACATCCACAGGACCTGCAATGGCCTGCACCACCTCCACAAATGTCTTACCTGCCTCCTCAAGCATGTCAACCACCCGCCCGCAAGAGCTTCCAACCGAGGATGGAGTACAAACTGAAAAGGCAGCAACAAAGAGAAAAGTCTTTCACTCCCATTGGAGAATCATAGACTAGTTTGTTCCAAAGGTTGATGCAACTGGACATGTTGAAGCCGATTCAGATAAAAATGTCGAATCCTCTGCCAAAGAAGTTTGATTTTTCTCAAAGGTGCACATATTGCTCTAATGCCCCGGGGCACAATCTAGAAAAGTGTTGGCATCTGAAAAGAGTTGTCCAGAAGCTTATTGATGCACGCAATATTATCGTGCAGATGCAGTGGATACTAGCCAAATTCCATCGCATGTTCATAATGAGACTCATATGGTGGGCATGATTTGTGTTGAGGAACATGAGAACTCTTCTGAATCCCTTGGAGGGCCACTTGCCATGAAATTTTCAGTGCTATCAGTCTCGAATCCAGAAGTTGGTCTTAAGAACGAGTTGGCAAAGAGGACCCAAAAGCAATCTGCTGAGGTCCATGTGATGGAGACTTGTGAAGGTTCTGGTAATATTGATGTGAAACTCAGTGGCTAAGATGTCGGTCTTGGTGATTGAAAAAATGCTCCTTTCTTGGCTAGCCAGGGGAGTCTTGGTTATTTTGTTGTCATTTCTGTTGTCCGGGTTATTTCAGGGTTGTAATCCGGATATTGTCTTGTGATTCAAACCCTTCTATCCTTTTATTTTGCCTAGTTCGTTTAGTCGTAGTAACCTGTTAGTGTTATCTAGGTTTGTTCCAGGTTTGTAACCCAAGTTTTTCTTGCTTGTTTTTTGTTGTTCACACTTTCCACTATCAGTTTAATATAATCTCTTGTTTTTTGTCATTTCTTGTCCATTTTTGTTAGTTCTCTTTTTCTTTTTACAAGTCTTTTCATGTTGGTTTTAGTGATATGACATGCACGGGTAATTCTCGGCCTGGTCTTAAAATTTAATCTAATCATGAATCAAAAAAACAAGTTTTGTATTTGAGGGAAATAAGTAAGAATTTGGACATTTTGAGATCATTTAAAAGCCCGAATTATGAGGAACTGGGGCAGATAGTTTGGGAGTTAAGAGGACGATAAGAAATTGTTACAAGAGAGTGCGTCCCAGACAATTTGAAGAAAGCAACTTTGAATTCAAGCGTATCTCAAGTTATACGATAAATCCAAGAGAGTTTGCTCAAAATTGACAGAGCACATCCATTGTGAAGATGAGATCACACAACGAGGGTTCTGTACTTGACAAGGCACTAAAGAAAAGTGAAAGGCATATGAGTGATATCAATGCAAAAGTTGCAAAAGACAGGATATGCATGACATTCCTTTTTCATCCTCGGGTTGCAAGTGTTGTACTTGGTGATTTCAGGATTGGGAGGCCCTTTTTCAGCTACCCAAACACTTTAAACCATTTGATACCCCTTTTTGAGCCTATACCAATTTTCTTGACCTCCCCTCTTTTGGAACCGAGTCAGAGTCATTTTAAAAAAAAATATTATGTCCCATAAGGTTCTTTTTAGAAACTTCATTCCAAAAGAAATTTAAAAAAAAAATAAGAAAAAAAGATAAGAAAAAGGAGAAAAAGAAAGAAAAAAAAAAGAAAAGAAATAGAAAATAGCATCAAACAAAGAGTAGTCGTTTGAACTACGTTCGACCTGATTCTTGTCAGCACAAGATACGTAGGCAACCTTATGGTTCGGTCGCACCAGATAAAATGTCTCATAATCCCACGAAATAAGAGTGGGGCAGTTTCTCTTAGAAATCCCATCTAAAAAAAATCTCTTGTTTTAGAAATTGGGGCAAAGTTTTAGAATGGATTCCAAAAGTTGTAAATAAATTAACCCCGTTGTCGTAGTTATTTTGAGCCTTTATGATATCCTTTCTTTCAAACCCTGTCCAAAAGCCACATTACAGTCCAAAAAAGACCTCCCAGATGATCTTATAGAATGTCGAGCTAGACATACCAGGAGCACATGATATTTTTACTATGGTTAATCCCTTGTAATCTGCGAAGTCAGAGGAAATAGGAAGAAAAGAAAAAATGAGAGAGTCTTATCGGTGAAAACCTTCACAGGCACCATAAGGCGACGGTGAGTTGAGAGAAAGAGCAAAATGAGAGAGGCTTGATGGTGAAAACCCTTAGGGCACTACAAGTCGAATAAGAATCATGAATCGGACAGGATAATCAGAGCATTGAAGCCTAGTTTCACGACTCATAGGTGTAACAAGATTTGAACATTAGACTTTCTTGACAGATTAGGCCAATAATCCAAAAATGCATGTCATGGTCATTAGAGTTGGTATCCACATCTGATAGGTTTCTACTTTGTAGTTTTCTTGTTAGATATCACGTCTTTCCATTGTCCCTCACTTTGTTCCTCTTGTTTAGTTCGAGTCTGCTTTTTGAGGCAGTTTGGTCACTCACAAGTTTTCTTTGTTTGAAACAGGGACGAAGATAGTGTCCAAATCAAAGCTTGTAAGCTTGAACCTTTCAGGTGTCATGCCCAATTTTCTCAGCACGGAGGCTGTTTGAGAATACTTTATTTACCTCCTAAGCATCCCCCTAGTTGAGAAGATCATCACCTCTCAAGAACTTGCTCTAGTTGAGAAGAACCATACCTCCTAGACATCCCATTAGTTGGAAAGAATCTTTAGTTTTCCTTAAGTTCAGGGGTCCCGCCTAAAAAATAGTGCTAGTTTTTTATTTTCCTTAAGATGTTAGTTGTAGTTTCCTTAAGTTTTAATCTCTAGTTTTTCTTGAGTTCAGGAGTCCCACCTGGAGAATAGGGTCAGTTTTAGTTTCCTCCAGTTGTTAGTCTTTAGTTGTCTTAAGTTCAGGGGGCCCGCCTGGAGAATAGGGTCAGTTGTAGTTTCCTTAAGTTTTTAATCTCTAGTTTTTCTTGAGTTCAGGAGTCCCGCCTGGAGAATAGGGTTAATTTTAGTTTCCTCCAGTTGTTAGTATTTAGTTTCCTTAAGTTCAGGAGTCCCGCCTGGAGAATAGGGTCAGTTTTAGTTTTCTCCAGTTGTTAGTCTTTAGTTTTCTTAAGTTCAGGGGCCCCGCCTGGAGAATAGGGTCAGTTGTAGTTTCCTTAAGTTTTTAATCTCTAGTTTTTCTTGAGTTCAGGGGTACCTCCTGGAGAATAGGGTCAGTTTTTAGTTAGTCGGACTCAGTTTTTAGTCTAATCAGAATGAAGCATGATAGTGACACCGTCAGTAACAATGCCACGAGCTAACCACCAAGTTTTCAAACTAACAAGATTTCATTTGTTTGAGACAAGGCAATAAATTTGTTCGATCTGCAGGGTTCCTCCATAAGGAAATCATGGTTCAAGGAAAAAAAATTTCTTCTTTCAGCGGAGATCTTCCAGAAAAAGAGCAGGGCTCAGGTAAGTTCATCTTCAGTTTTCAGGACCCTCCTGGAAAATGAGATTTAGTTTTAAAATTATCAGAACCCTCCTGGATAATGGAATTTAGGTTTTAAATTCTCAGGACCCTCCTAGATAATTGGATTTTTAATTTCAAATTTTCAAAGATTTAGGTTTTAAATTTTCAAGACCCTCCTAGATAACTGGATTTGATTTATGTTTCAGGACCAACCTGAAAAATAGGATTCAACTAACACTCACAAATGTTCTTGGAACAAACTGGGGCAGAAAATTTTCTTTGTTTTGTCTGTTGTTGTGATTGCAGGCACCCACCTGGAGAACAAAGGGAATACAGTTTCGAGTTGTGGAAATCAGGCGCCTACCTGGAGAACAAATGGAATACAGGTTCAAGTTTCGGAAATCAGGCGCCCACCTGGAGAACAAAGGGAATACAGTTTCAAGTTGTGGAAATCAGGCGCCCACCTGGAGAACAAAGGGAATACAATTTCAAGTTGTGGCAATCAGATTCCCACCTGGAGAACAAAGGGAATACAGTTTCGAGTTGTGGCAATCAGGCGCCCACCTGGAGAACAAAGGGAGTATAGTTTCAAGTTTTGGCAATCAAGCGCCCACCTGGAGAATAAAGGGAATACAATTTCAAGTTGTGGAAATCAGGCGCCCACTTGGAGAACAAAGGGAATACAGTTTCAAGTTTTGGCAATCAGGCGCCCCCCTGGAGAACAAAGGAATTACAGTTTCGAGTTGTGGAAATCAGGCGCCCACCTGGAGAACAAAGGGAATACAGTTTCGAGTTGTGGAAATCAGGCGCCCACCTGGAGAACAAAGGGAATACAGTTTCGAGTTGTGGAAATCAGGCGCCCACCAGGAGAATAAAGGGAATACAGTTTCAAGTTATGGGAATCAGGCGCCCACCTGGAGAACAAAGGGAATACAGTTTCGAGTTGTGGAAATCAGGCGCCCACCTGGAGAACAAAGGGAATACAGTTTCGAGTTGTGGCAATCAGGAGCCCACCTGGAGAACAAAGGAAGTACAGTTTCAAGTTTTGGCAATCATGCGCCCACCTGGAGAACAAAGGGAAGATAGTTTCAAGTTGTGGAAATCAGGCGCCCACCTGGAGAACAAAGGGAATACAGTTTCAAGTTATGGAAATCAGGCTCCCACCAGGAGAACAAAGGGAATACAGTTTCGAGTTGTGGAAATTAGGCGCCCACCTGGAGAACAAAGGAAATAAAGTTTCGAGTTGTGGCAATCAGGCGCCCACCTGGAGAACAAAGGGAGTATAGTTTCAAGTTTTCGCAATCAAGCGCCCACTGGAGAACAAAGGGAATACCGTTTCGAGTTGTGGAAATCAGGCGCCTACCTGGAGAACAAAGGGAATACAATTTCAAGTTGTGAAAATCAGGTGCCTACCTGCAGAAGAAGGGAATACAATTCGAGTTTTGTCAATCAGGTGCCTACCACAGTTTCAAGTTTTTGGCAACCAGGCGATCCACCTGGAGAACAAAGGGAATACAGTTCAAGTTTTGGCAATCAGGCGTCCACCTGGAGAACAAAAGAATGCAGTCCAAGTCTCGACAATCAGGCACTCACCTAGAAAACAAGGGAAGTCATTTCAGAATTCAATTCATGTTAGAAGTAGCAGAAGCTCGCGGCAAGAATGCGAGTCGACAATAGATGACCAACAAAAGTAGTCTCAATCCAGAATAAAAGAAAAAAAGCATCCAAAATGCAGAAGCGGAGACAATATATGGATTGCTCAAGACATGACTGATTCACGAGCTTTGCATGTCCCGTCATGATCCGAAGAGTTGGAGAATAATGAACTAGGACCTGCAGCTAGCAAACGTGAAGGTTCAAATCTAAAGTCGGCATGAAGACCATTCAAGACTCAAGATCAAGCTTCAGAAGACTTATAGATAGGAATCTTGTAAGTCACAACTGTCAGGCTTAGTTAGTCTTTTTTTATTTTATTTTTTATTTTTGTGTATTAACAGGGACGCGGACCGGAACCTCGACGAAACAGCACCTCAAAATCGGCTCTCCACCTCGGTATCCTCCTCTGTCATTCTTCCTACTTCTAAACTACACGTGGCATGATTCCTTTATATCCAAGGATATGTAGGTAGCTCAGATACCAGGGCTCGGTCACATTCTTCTTTCTTTAGTTTTGGGTCTCTTTAAATAAGGGTCAGGTCAAAAAACTTGTCTAGTCGTTCTTTGTCTGAAAACACTTCGTGTTTCCAGTCAAAGAGGGGCAGCTGTAGACGCGTAATTTTTTACCCTCCTCGAGATATTATACTTTTTAGCGTTTAAACATTTTGTTTAGGACTAATATCTCTTTTACTTTATTTTAAGCACAAAAATGAAAATTACAAAAATATTTTCACTTTTAATATTTACTTTTATTTTAGTAGTACATTTTAATTAATTAAGAGTAAGTTTTTATTTCATTTTATAAACACATTATATCTTTTTTTAGTCTTCCTAGCCCAAAACAAAATCCAACCAGACTTGGACCCAACCCAATTCCCAAGCACATTTCCCTTAGCCCAATACCTACTAACCTAAAATACTCCTTCTTCTTATACACTCACTACAACCATCAGCACAGAGACCCCCAAACCTTACACCAAAAAAAACACCCTAAGAAATCCCTAATCCTCTCCAGCCGTCCACCCTCTTGTACACACACCATAGCCGCCGACGACCTTCTTCTTCACGCCAAACAACCAACCTCAACTCCACTACACCTAAGAGTCTTCGCCACCGTCCAGACCACACCAAGCAACCACCGCCACCAGCTTTTCCACCGGACATCCGCCACCCCAACTCCCTCCTCTCAAATCCAGTCTCGCCTACCCAAAACCAGACGCCGGCCAACCTCTCACCAAATCCATCACAAACACTCATCTCCCTTCAAAAACAACCCCTTCTCACACACCCAAATCCTCCACCCCATTTCTGCCGCCAACGATTCAACCTAAGCTCGCCGAAAAAATCCCACAGTCACCACCTTAAAGGTCCGACCTGATTCCGCACACTCGATTTCAGCGAACGGACATAGGAAATGGAACAAGGATCATCTATCTCTTGAAAACATCAAAAAATTTCTTTGTTTTTCTTGTTTTCCAATTTCCAAGAAGAAGTGGGTAGAAACTCGCCGTAAATACCATAAAATCCGGCGAAATTCCATTTTGGTTGAAAGATTCTGTTTCGTTTCACTTCGTCAGTAGATATTTTAGCCTTTTCCTCTGATGCTCGACTTCGAAACCATGGGATCCGATGGGGTTTGATTGAGGTCGCTTGGCTTCGATCTTTCCGGCGCCAATTCGAATTTCCATCCGCGGTTCGTTACATTTTTGAGTTCGAATCAGTGAAACAATCAATTTCTAGTCCACTTGAGGTCAACTCCTTACTTTGTTCTTTTATCTGTCATATGCGTGATTTATGGTTGCTCGAGCTTCATGCTTTAATTGTTACTTTGCGGCTGATTTTTCATGTTTTATTCCAAGTATGTTTGAGTTGAAATTTTTTTAGTATAAACATTGTTGAATTCTTGTCTTATAGATATGTGCTGATGCGAAAGAAAAGGAAAAAATGATTTTTAATGAATGATAGGATTTGAAAGAAGGGCTCGGGTTTAAACGTAAATGATAATTTGGATTTAAAATGCTTTATTGCTTTTATTTATTGCTTATCGATAGTAGCATGTTTAGGCCTCATGTAGGCAAACTTTTAGGATTTTCAATGTTCACGTTACATAATTATGGGTTCAGGAATTAAGAATTAGGTACGCATTCGCGCGTCTTTGGAGTTTTTCTTAAGTAATTAAGCATGACAAATCGTGTACACGTATGCGTGACATGGTTTTCTTTTTAAGCGCGGATTTTCGAAATGAAACCAAGGTACACGTTCGCATGACTTTGGCTGAATAATATTGAGGGATATTAATTGTGTACACGTACGCGTGACATGGTTTTTTTTAGCACTAAATAAAACGAGTACACGTACGCGTGACTCGTTTCAAGATAATTTCTTAAAAGCAGTAAAAGGAAAAATACACATAGGTCCTAAAAGTGAGTAATTAGATAATTTGAGCCAAGTATGAATCACTAAGAGACCGTGCTAGAACCACGGAATTTGGGAGTGCCTAACACCTTCTCCCGGGTTAACAGAATTCCTTACTTGGATTTCTGTGTTCGCGGAATGTAAAACAGAGTCAATATTTCCTCGATTCGGGATTTTAAACCGGTGACTTGGGACACCATAAACTATTCCAAGTGGCGACTCTGATTTTAAATAAAATAATCCCGTTTCGATTGTCACTTAAATTGGAAAAACTCCCTTATACCCTTCCGGGGTAGTGAAAAAGGAGGTGTGACACCTACTATGCGCAACCTCATTGTTGGGAACGTCTTCGACCTTGACGTATATCTCCAATATTGTGTTTACAATAAATTCCCAGCATTCATCTGGAGTACTCAAAAAATCCCTCAAAGTTTCATCATTGTTGATGTTAAACTCCGAGAAAAAAGCAACCCCTTGTGGAGTGATGGAATACGGATATCTTCCTGTTACTTTAAGTACCACTGAACGTTTTCTCACACTCATTTTTTTGCATAACAATGATATCAATTTATCGTACTCCATTGTAAGTGGCAATTTAACATGACACTGTGCAGGTAAACTGTACCTCACAGAGTTATTCTCTATCACAACCTCACCCCTACAATATAATGAAACTCTTATTCTACGCTCTTCAGACATAATGAAAAAATGCTGGAGAATTTAACAACAACAAACGTTTGAACGACACTTAAAGTATTTTTTGAATGATTTTTCCTACAATCCTAACCTCTTTATATAGGAAATGGCTAGCCGGGTAAATTTTTTTTTGATGTATAGCGCCCAAATTCTGTGCGCTATACGCATTTAAATTATTGTTATGTCAGTTATTATTGGTAGGGCCAAAAAAGTTGGTATAGCGCGCAAAAAAAAAAAACGCTATATGTATAGCGTACAAAAGGTCTGCGTTATACTGGGGCAATTTTTTTGTCAGGGGTATAACGCACTAATTCTGTGCGCTATACCTTAACGGCAAAAGTTACCGTTAAGGTATAGCGCACAGAATTAGTGCGTTATATACACTTTTGTCAATTTTCTTTTACCATTTATTAAAGTTCTTTTTGTACAAAAAGACAATATTAAGGTTCCGAATTCCTGATGTTGCTATTCTGGAATTTAGAATCTTTATTAACTTTTGACTCTATCGCTGCCTAGAGAGCTATCTGTATACAGAGTTAGTTTTGATCTCTATGCACACGAAAATGTTGTATCATGTACAACTATGTAATGAGAAGTTAGTACAACCAAGCAGTCAAAGATTTAAACAGATGATATTTGTACATTGGTAACTGTCACGGGGTCGTTTTTAGTCTCACCAAAAACAGCCCGTGCGGCAGCCAAGTTGCGCACTTG
>MDKI01109665.1:0-46243 GCA_005239505.1 Nicotiana paniculata
TTCCTATATTACTTGTCGACCACGTACACTTGCGTGTGCATTGGGAAATCAACCAACACTCATCTCCATACAAGTATTGAACTAATTACAGTCACACATGATTCTATCTATATTTGGTTCATTTCAAAGTCCTTGTACTAATCCCTAAATGAACCCGTTCCAAGAAGTCACATCCGTACTCAATTAGCCTGGAAGTAGGGAACTCTTAACCGTCAAATCAATGACACTCCTACAACTATTAGACTTCCACTTGAATAAATTTTCTACGCGTTGTATAATTAATAGCCATATCTTATGTAAGGATCATCATTACTCTCCTCTTCATAAATTAACCGTCGAACCTAGATCATTAGTCTTCAAACTCAAAAAATGATCACTCTTTCTTTTCTTCCTAAACTTCACTCATAATCATGTCTTCACCACCATCTTCTTCATCACCAAATCGTGATTACGATGGAGGGAACTATGAATCAGATTCAATTTCTCCATCGGTATACAGTTCTCAATCTTCAGAAAAAACCTCAACTCCTGAAAACCCTCTTATTCCTGAAAACCCTCTTATTCCTGAAAACCCTCCTATTCCAAAACCCACATCTAACCCTAACCCAGCCCCTCCTGGTTGTCGTGTAAAGGTTCTTTCTAGAAAGTCAGTGGCTTCTGGGTCACGTGCAAAATTCTCGGAGGCAATTATGGAAGCTGAAAAGGAGAATAAGTCAGAATCATCAAGTGAATCCTTTAAATCAGCCAACGAGGATGAAGCACCTGGTTCATCAAATTCTGAACAAGGTAATCTTGATGCAGTTTCTTAGTCTGCTAATGCTGAGAACATGTTTGTTCTGGTTGGGTCATTAGTGGATGTTTATGTTCCTAGTAGGCAAAGAAAATTGGAAAAAGGAAAAGTTCATGAGGGAAAGGGATTTGGGGAGGATGGTATTACATTGACTTTTTGTGGTCCCATTATTGAGAACGCTGGAGAAGATGTCATAGAGTTAGGGGGAAGTGTAGTCGAGGAGGCAGCGGCAGGTCTGGCAAGCTTAAAGAAAGGAGTAGATGAACCTGGTTCATCAGGGGATGAAACGTTGGCTGAAAGACTAAAGAAACCGAGGGAGTCCTATAAACCCAAGAAAAGGAGGACTCAAATGTCCAAGAAGGCTATTTTCCAGTTCCCTCTAAGAAGAGAAAAACTTTTGTAGCTGCTGAGGCTCATGTTCCTAAGGTGCGTCCTACACGTAGTGCTGTGACAGAGGAAGAAGAACTTCTTGCGAAGGCTTTGCTTGAGAGCAAGAAAAAGAGAGTTGCAAAGGGAAAGGCTAAAGTAGGAGAACCTGTGGAGACTGTTGTGGCTGAAGAGGGTACGATGGACCTGGTACATCATGAGGATCAGATTGCTCCTATTGTGGTTGAGGCACCAAAATCAAAAAGGGCTAAGGATTCTTCGAAGAAGTCCACTACGATGTCTGCCACACTCACAAAATTTGTTAAAAGGACCAGGTCCAAAGCAAGAAAGGTGAAGGTTGTTGAAAAAGATAATGATAGAGAGTGGACTGGAGAAGATGAGGAGGGAGTTGGTGAGATGACTACTGACATAATTACCTTGTTTGGTAAAAGAACAATTCTAGAGGGAAAGTTGGTGAAGGATCTTGAGGAACCTGGGATGAGATACCTGCTGGACACACTGGATTTTGAAGGGTGGAAGAACATGGTTCTTCATATTGAAGGAAGGTTGACTAGAGTTGAACTGGTGGAATTCATGGGTAATTCAGTGGTCAAAGACGGCAGGGTCACTACCACAGTCAAAGGAATTCAAGTCTCCTTTGATGCTAAAGAACTGGGAGAAATTCTGCAAATTCCTACTGAGGGCTACGAGGATTACACGAGGCAAAGATGGCCTAGTTTAGATGGGATGTCCTTGGCAATCGATATTACTCGATTCTTCAGTGACAATGAAAGGGAAATTAAACCCAGGCCAGTCTACAAAAGTGAAATGAAGCCAGAACACAAGTTGCTCTTCGAGTTTGTCATCAAGTTCTTGCTGCCAAGACAAGAAAGAAGGCACATAGCCAACTATATGGATCTGACCTTGTTGGAATGTTTGTTTAGGGGTAAGAAGATAAATTGGCCACCTTCATCATCCAACTCTTGGATAGAGTTGTGAATGGAGCAAAAGCACATGCAATCCCATATGGCTTTATTCTGACACCTGTGCTTGCTCATTTGGATGTTCCTGTGAAAAAGGCTGAGATGGATACTACCAAGGACTATTTTGGGAAGGATACTTTGCCGACTTGCTATTATACTGTCAATGTTCCTGCAGATGAACCTGGTTCATCTAGGAAGCAGCCTGTCAACAGCAAAGTTAGAACTTTGGTGCAAGATAACGAGATTAAGAATATGGAGATCCTTCCCTTAAAGTCTCGTGTGATTGAGGTTGAAGAAGAGCGGGATGCTCTTATAGCTGAACTAGCAAAGGGGAAAGAAAAGAACAAGGGTGTTCTTCAGCAGATGATGTCTCTCCTACAATCCAAGTCCATAACCTCCACTGCACCTTCCCATTTCTTAGGCTTCTTAGAGCTTCCTTAAACCCTCTTTAGACCATTTGTTACGCTTCTTTTGTTTTTATTCTGTTTTGCTCATGGTTAGGGCTATTTTTGTTTTGTTTGTATGGTGTTTGATGTACGTTCGTAATCAATGAATTTTTGTTATTCTGTTATTGACTTGTCTCACTTTCTTAGATAGCTTACATTTATTGGTTTCTTATGATGATTAATCATGTTTGCACCTGCAGTAGCCTCAATGGCCATGAGTAATTGTTAACAACACTGGTGAGTTTATCATTTTTCAAACTTTTCGATGATGCCAAAAGGGGAAAGAAAAAAATGCTTTTGTATTTCAAGTGAAATTTATAACCTTATGAACCTGGTTTCTCCATGATAAATGCTTAAAAACATACAAAGTGTTTGCGTTGTATACAGGGAGAAGCACAGAGTTTGTCATCATCAAAAAGGGAGAATTTGTTGACCCATGTCACTGCATAGTATTGACGATTGACAAAAGGCTGACCAGTTGAACTAGGTCCATTAGAGCACACATACTTGACCTGACGAGTTGGCACACAAACCTTATATGCATAGGAGATGAATGCGATTGTGAAATATCAATCAACAATAAGAGTATCTTCTAATGCGAAAAGGTTGAAAATTGATGAAAGAATAGAAGTCGAATTCAGCAAGGGCAGAAACAAAGGAAGGAAGTTGAGTTTGATAAGAACTTGTTCTCCCAGGTAGAGTTGAATTGGAATTGGACGACAAGCTCAACGACTGACTCTACAAATACTTGATGTATTTCTGCTGAAAAGAGAGACGCACAAAGATGAAGTGAATCAAAATCTAAAAGCAAAATTTCCATAGTTATTTTTGCTAACATAATCATTGTGTGATGCAAAGGCTACAGTTCAACTAGAAGAACCAGTTTCATCAGACTGATTTTTGAGTCTAGTTGATTATAGTAGGAGCTTTAATATTGTATCTTTTCAGCTTTCATAGAAGCAATTGTAATAGGTACATATTGATCAAGTTAGAGTTAACTTGAGGTGTATAGAAATTAGCTAGGGTCTAGTTACTACAAAGGGTTAGAGTTAATCCATAGGATTACAAAGAGTTTATTTCGTAAGTCCGTTTGGCTCAGAGTTTTTAGTGAAGAGTTGAGCAAATCCTATTGAGGAGTAGGTCGTGGTTTTTTCACCTTTTGAGCCAGGATTTTCCACGTAAAAATCTCTGTATTTTTACTTTACTGTTTCTTATTATTCGGCAACAGTAGTAGTTGGAACACCACAAAGAACCAGGTTCTTCTAATGCGACAGTACTTGAAAATTGACTACCACACAAAGTAACCTATCTTCTTGTGTAGTGTTGAAGTCTAAAACATCAGCAGGAAATTAGGTAAATATTCCTCAATGCAACGTAAGCCCTAACGACAATGTATTACGTAAGAATTTTCAAGTGTCCAAGTAGAGGATTGTAGATCAACATTGAGGTGAATCAACAATGGACAGATACAAGTTACAAAGTATGACATGAGATTAGGCCATAATCCTTAAGACAAATGGTAATGACGGGACAGTAAAGGACTGAGATTTATGCCTAAAGGATAGGCAACAAAAGTAACTGGGATTTTGGTGAGCATACCTTTATAACGATAAATTGAAGTAAAAATTATGGTATAGTATGACCCCTGTAGACGCAGTAAATCCATATGAAGGGATAACCATATCTATGAAATAAGATATGGCCATATTCGCATGTTCTACAAAGTATTGAGCGAAGAACTTCATTACACATATAGATGCCCGGAGCGCCTATTAAGCCTTGTATATGTTTACAAAGTAAGTCGTAGAGATTGACTTGAAGCTAAAAGGAAAAAGGAAAGATGAATCGCATAATCGCACTTACAAAGCCAGAGTCATACATGCTGCATGACATGAGGTAGCAGCAGTTGCGAGATTAGAAATATTTCTATCACAAGTCATGATATGAGCAAGAAAACTAAAGGGGGGAATACACTAGACTTTGGATTTACTCACAGAGCAACTACTTAAATGGCAATGAGAGTATTAAGGTATTCAAGAGAGCTATAAGTTATGAAAATGATAAGAGAATAAGTCAACATTCGAGGACGAATATTTCAAAGGGGGAAATGATGTTACACCTCGCAATATTACGATGATATTACACTTCTCAGTATTAAGTTACGACGATGTTTCACCCTGTAGTATTGTACGTTGAATTTGTCATAAGGTAATTGACATCAGTCCGAGTAAAGGATTATTTGGAGGTTATAAGGATTATGCTATTTCACAAGTGGTGAGTAAATCCTTGAAGGTGAAAAGGTAAGCAAATCGAAGAAAATGAGTTTCGTCGAAAGTTGTCATTTGGGAGAAAAAAAATATGACCCGAGCTATAATACCCGGTATTTATGAACTAGTACCATGCAAGATACCATATGACCATGATAGTAGGATGTATAAAGTGTATTAAAAATAAGAAGAATTTTAAGTAATTTGAGACAATTCTTAATTATGCCCGGTAATTGATTAATTACCGGGTAGCGGAATATCACCTAATTAAATTAATTAATTGTTGGATAAACACTAAAATTCCCCCACCCCCACGTGGCATGCTGCCACACCTCAAGAAAATGACTCCTTAGTCATTTTGATTAGGTGTCAATCAAATTAATAATTAAAGGACACTTCATGCCTTATATTTGGTATACTATCCCTACAATTTGAATGTAGTCATTCTTACAAATTAGAATGTTAGTCATGAATTGACGAGTAAAAATCATTTCATAACAGAACATTAGCAACTCTTGTATAGATTTCAAAAAAAAAATCAGATTCTAAATACTACATTAACAACGAGATTTCTCCAACAAAAATCCAACCAGAATTTTTAGAAGCTTAGCAACGTACCATTTTGAGGTTCTAAAGGAGTACAGTGCAATCTTCTCAAAGAATATTACACGGATTTTTCCTTACTCCAGTTATGTTAAGGTCATCCCTTCTTTCTTTTGGCATGATCCATACGATACAAATTAACCGAGCAAATGCATAACTTCCATAAATTACTCTATTCATAGAAATACTAGGGGTGTCTATATTCTTGATTCCCCATGTGAATTATTATTATATTTTGTTCATGAGTCCATAAAAATACGTATTTGATAATGTTTATCCGAAAAACGTATTGATTTTTATCGCATTCTAAGAAAATCTTATTAACGTTTTTTTATGCATTTCATGTATTTATACAGGTACATTGACCCATGAATCAGACGGCGTTATATACGCATATATATATATATATATATATATATATATATATATGTGTGTGTGTGTGTGTGTGTGTGTATGTATATGGGATATGGGAAAGGTTATGGCGTTATATACGCACCACAACCTGATCAGCTGGCATACGTTGATGATTTTGCCCACAGTGGCCAAGATGATATGATGGGATGCCCTCAGAGGCTGATGATGTTATGAGACATGTACCTATGCACCACATGACATTCAAACGCATATGCATGATACTATAATTATTTCATGATTTATAAAGTTATTCAGACTTACAGGTGGAGTCATTTACTCTATATTTCCTCCATGTCTGTTATGCACTTATTTATATGCCTTACATACTCAGTACATTATTCGTACTAATATCCCTTTTTCCCTGGGGACGTTGCGTTTCATGTCGTAGGTCCCGATAGACAGGTCGAGAGACCTCCAAGTAGGCTATTAGCTCAGCGGAAGATATTGGTGCGCTCCATTTTTTTCGGAGTTACTTGTTTGGTTAGTACAAGTTAGATGTGTATTGTTTGGTTAGTACATTTGCTCCTTGTCGGCCTATGTTCAGTGTTCAAGTGGTTATTTTGGTCCTAAAGGCCATATGTCTTATGTATAAGTTGGCATTACCTGTTGTATTGTACCTATTTCACGGCATGCTCTCCGGCCCAATTATCTATGACAGTATGACATAAAAAATTATGTTATATTGATACTCGGTTGAGTAAGGTATCGGGTGCCCGTCGCGGCCCATCGGTTTTGGTCATGACACCTTCACCCAAATCAGCCCCAGCTCTTACACCTAGCCCTACTCTAGCCTCCAGAAAACGTAGAGTAAATTTGTTGGCCAAGAAAACAGCTGCCTTTAGTTCTCATGCCAGAAATTGAATGAGATACTTCAAGATAGCAAGGTCCAAGACTCTAAATCTTTCAGCGAGTCATTCAAATCTGCAAATGAGGATGAAGCACAGGGTTCATTTGACAATGAAAAGGGAAATCTTAAAGTTGAGTCTGCAACTGAAATGGATGAAAATAGGTTTATCTTGATTGGGTCAATAGTGAACGTAGAGGTACCGGATAGGCGAAGAAAAATTGGAAAAAACATAAACATTAAGAGAGAGAGGGAGAAGGCAGTTCAGAAAGGGGATCCGGTAAGGAAGGTTCCACTCTAGCTATTGATGGCCTCGCTCCTGTGACGGTTGAGGAAGGAGTCAAAGTTTCAAGGGGCAGCAATTCTAGGGAAGCAGCAGCAGGTCTGGAAAGTCTACAACAAACAGTAGATGAATTGGGTTCATCTGTTGAGGAAACGTTGGCTAAGTTGATGGAAAAGTTGGGTAAGTCCTACAATCCCAAAAAGAAGAGAACTCCAAAATCCAAGAAAGCTAATACCCCGGTTCCAACCAAGAATAGGAAAGATTCATCATCTGCTGATGCTCCTCTCCAAATGAGTCGTGTTACTAGAAGCACAGTTAGGCAAAGAGAAGAAGAATTGGAAAAAGCTCTGAGAAAGATCAAGAAGAAAAAGTCTGCCAAGGGAAAGGCAAAAGTCGGAGAGCCTGTTGAGGCAGTTCATGTTGATGACGATGAGATGGACCTGGTTCATTAGAAGGAGAAACCAGCACCAGTTGAGGTTGAGACACCAAAACCTAAGAAAGCTAAGGCTTCTTCTAAGAAGTCAACATTTGTGTCTGTCACACCCTCAACAGTTGCAAAAAGGACCAGGTATGCGTCAAAGAAAGTAAAGATTGTTTGTGATGAAGAATGGAGTGGAGAAGAAGAGGAAGTGTCTGGTGAGGAGACTGACAAATTCACAATGTTTGGTAAGCGTACTATCTTGAAGCGGAAGCTATTTAGAGACCTTGAGGAGTCAGGGATGATCTTCATGTTGGATACCTTGGATGTGCAAGGGTGGAAGGACATGGTTCTTCACCGTGAGGGAAGGCTGGCTAGGAATGAGTTGGTTGAATTTATGGCCAATGAAGTTGTCAAAGATGGCAGAGTATCCTCCAAGGTTCAAGGGGTTGAGATTTCGTTTGATGCAAAGGAGTTGGGGAAGATACTGCATATCCCTTCTGAGGGTTATGATGATTACACAAGACAAAGGTGGCCTAATCTTGATGATTTGCCCTCAGCTCTTCAAATCACAAGGTCCTTCTGCAAGAATGAGCAAGAACTAGAGCCCAGAGTAGTGTTTAAGAGTGAGATGAGGCCTCAGCACAAACTGTTCTTCGAGTTTGTGATAAAAATTTTGCTGCCTAGGCAAGAGCGAAGGCACATTGCCAGCTACATGGATCTCACGCTCATGGAGTGCTTGTACAGGGGTAAATAGATCAATTGGCCTACCTTCATCATCCAGCTCTTGACAGGGTGGTAAATTGAGCCAAGGCACATGCTATACCTTATGGGTTTATCCTGACTGTTATGCTTGCTCACATCGAGGTTCCAGTGAAGAATGCTGAAATGGCTACTGCTAAGGAATACTTTGGGAAGAATACGTTGCTGACCTGTGACTATATTGTTAATATTCCTGAGGATGAACCTGGTTCATCTAGGATACTGACTGTTAATAGCACGTTCAGGACGCTTGTGTAGGACGGTGAAATCAAGGATGCGGAGATCCTTCGTTTGAAATCTCACCTTATTGAGGTTGAAGTTGAGAGGGATGCTCTCAAAGCTGAATTAGCCAAAGAAAAGGAGAAGAATGAGGGTGTTCTTCATCAAATGCTCTCTCTTCTTCAAGCCAAGACCACAACCTCCTCTGCCCCTTCTTAGCCTTAGGAGTCCAGTGCCTCCAAAAACACCCCCTCTATGACCCAGTTTGGGATTGTTCTGCTTTTTGTTTTCTGTTTTGCTTATGGTTGTGACTGTTCTTAATTCTTTTTGTGTATGGTGCCTGCTCTGCTGACTAATCAATGAATGTTTTTGTTTGGTTATTGATTTTGTCTCAGTTTTTTAAATAGCTTACATTTGATTGGTTTCCTTTGATGATTAATTCATGATTTGCATCTGCAGTTGCCTCAATGCCCATGAGTAAATGTAAGTTTATCATTTTGCAAATTTTCAATGATTCTAAAAGGGGGAAGATATGTGCTTTTTAAAAATTTCAATGCTTTCTGTGATATTTATAACCTATGAACCTGGTCTCTCTATGATGAATGCTTAAATCTATAAAAAGTGTCTATGTTGGATTGAAGTATGTACATGGTTAAGCACAGAGTTTGTCATCATCAAAAAGGGGGAATTTGTTGAATCAAGTCACTGCATGGTTTTGATGATTGACAAATGCCAACCCAGTTGAACCAGGTCCATCAGGGCAAACATAGTCAAACAGACCCACTGGCACGAGAAGCGTCCATGCACAGGAGATAAATATTATCTGTGAACTAAGAGGTTATCTCTTAAGTGAAAAGGTTGTAAATTGATAAGAAGATGGAGTTCAATTTCAGGTAGGAAAGAATCGAGATCAAGGAAGTTGAGATAAACTCAAACTCTTCCACTAAGGAAGAGTTGGATTAGAACTGAACAACAACGTCTCAACTACTAACTCTATAAAATGTTAAAGCATTCCTGCTGAAGAAATAACGCACAAACACACAAGTGAAACAAGAACTGAAAGCAAAATTACCAAAGCAATTTGGCAAGCAGAATCCTTGTGCGACCCAAAAGCTACTTGAACCAGCTAGAAGAACCAGTTCCATCTGTTGTCTTTAAGTCTAGTTTATTCGTAGTAAGTGATTACATATTGTATCTTTCAAATTTATCTAGAATCATTTGAAATAGGTACACACTGTTCAAGTTAGAGGTAACTTGAAGTTTGTCGCAAATAGCTAGAGGCTAGTTTGCCACAAAGGGATTAGAGTTAGTCCTTCGGTTTACAAAGAGTTTATTTTGTAAATGTTGTTTGGCTCGTTGATATAGTGAAGAGTTTGGGAAAATCCTACTGGAAAGTAGGTCATGGTTTTTTCACCTTTGAGCCAAGTGTTTCCATGTAAAAATTTATGTTTACTTAAATTCTGCAATTACTTTTCCACAAACTTGAGAAGTTGGAACACCATGGTTCTTCTAGAGAGAGTGCACTCGAAAATTGGACACCACACAAATCGCCCCCCTCTTGTGTGGTATTGACGTATAGAACATCAAGAAGATTCATATGTAAAAATTCCTAACCTTATTTCACTTGTATATCATTAATCTATAGCAATTTCTTCAATACAATCAATGAATTAGGGTGAAAAATCATGAAAATGGGAGGAAGGTTCCCCAAATAGAAATCTGAGAATTTAATTAGATTTTGACATCAATTTTTGATGATTCTTGTTCGAGTGAGTTCGTGAGTGAATGGGTGTTCTAAATTTATAACTTTCACTCATTTCCGAGACGTGGGCCCGGGGGACTTTTTGGGCAATTTTCCTAATTTTGCATATTAGCCTTGAACTAATTATCTAGATCAATTTCTTACAATGATATTTTCATTATGCAATTAAATTAAATATATTTGGGCCATTCGGAGTCGGGTACTCCTGGCAAGAGCATGGTTTTGAGTTGAGTAGAGCACTCGAGGTAAGTGGCTTACTTAACTCTGTGTTGGGGACTTCCCCTTAGGTTGTCTTGAAACTATTTATTGTATGGGCCCCGTGTACGTTAGGTGACGAGTACGTGCATGGGCCATTGTTGCTAAAAATTCCATTTTTCCTTCCATGACATAAATCACTTCACTCTTATTTCACTATTAATGTGCTAATTGTGTAGTTTAGATTAGGAAGGAGCGTGTCTACATGTTTTACCTGTAATTCCTATTTGATACTATGTGCACCATGTTTAGTTGCTCCTATCCTGTAATTTGCCTGTGAATTTTCTCCTGAATTGCCTTATTCGGCCTTCATTCTCATTTCATATTTAAATTGGGACTACGGATGTATTCCGGGAGCTTTCCCCCTGTACAACATATTTAAATTGGGACTACGGACGTATTCCGGGAGCTTTCCCCCTGTACTGCATATTTAAATTGGGACTATGGACGTATTCCGGGAACTTTCCCCCTGTACTGCATAATCATTTGAAACTACGGGATGGTATCCCGGGAGATTCCACTTTGTGATATATATTATGTTGAGCCGAGGATTTTTCTTGCTGTGAACTTATACTTTTTTTTCTTAAACTATTTACTGTAGACATTACCTATCTTTTGTACTGCTTTAAACTGACTTATGTAGAATTTCAGTAGAGCCTTGACCTGACCTCGTCACTACTTGACCACGGTTAGGCTTGGCACTTACTGGGTACCAAATGTGGTGTACGCATGCCCTTTCCTACACATGTTTTTGTGTACAGATCCAGGTACAAGCTATCAGCCTTGTGGTTAGTCGCTGCAAATTCCAGGAGACTGCAAGGTATTTCTGCCGTGTCCGCAGAATCCTCCGAGTCTCCTTCCGTTCTATCTTGTAGAGACGTTCTTATGTACTTTTCCAGTTTTTTTAGAGATTCAGTAGTGTTAGAAGCTTGTGACTGTTTGTGATATTCCAGGTTTTGGGAAGTTATATTTTGTACGTGCAAACTGGCGATGTTTCAGTAGTAGATTTACTTTATTCTGTCTTTATTTTGTTGTTTCTATTTAATATCTTTTACACAATTAGGCTTACCTACTCGTAGAGACTAGGTGTTGTCACTATGTCTTTCGAAGGGTAAATCGGGTCGTGACACACGACCCCAAATCTACACTTTCCGTGATGGCGCCTATCGTGGTACTGGGCTAGCCAATCTACTGAACATAATACAAGAAACTTTTCATTTAAAACAATAACGTGATTTGTAATAAATCTTCCACTTTTAATATTTCACAAATGCGGATAATCAATGAAAACATCTAAGTAATAACCCCAAAACCCGGAGTCATAAGAAACTAAATGGAACACAGAATCTTACACGATTTCTTTAATACATCAAGTCTAGGAAAAAAGTAAATAGTGACAAAAATGAGAGGGAGAAGGGTGGGGCTGCGAATGTCGTGCAGCTAGCTCACAGTCTCCGACAAAGGTCAACTGAGAATAATCAAATCCCACTCGATCCAGACACCTGCTTTTGCACACAAGGTGCAGGGAGTAACGTGAGTACACCAACTCAGTAAGTAACAAATATAAATAAGGACTCTGATGCAGTGACGAGCTATTAAAATCATGTAAAATCATACACTAAATATAAGTGGAAATCAATAAATCAAGTCAGGAATCTACGTTCCAAAAGTTTAATAAAAACTCAAGTTTTCCGTTTCAAAATCGAATATAAAACATTGGTTCAACATTTATCGTTTAGAAGCTAAAATGTAAAGAAGAGTGAAAACAGTAGTTTCATAGCAAATAAGCCCCTCGGGCACAGTGTCACTCACAAATAAAGCCTCTCAGGCAAGCCTCTCAGTCACTCGTGACTCATCTCTCATCAATCAGCACTCACGCTCAATAGGTACCATATAATAATCGTTGTGGTGTGCAGCCCAATCCATAAATAGTCGACTAAGCTCATTGGGGTGTACAGACTCCGGAGGGGCTCCTTCAGCCCAAGCGCTATACCGCTGCGGCGTGCAGCCCGATCCAACACACACACATATATATATATATATGTCTCTGTGTGTGTGTGTATAACGCTACGGCGTGCAGTCCGATCCATCACTATCCTCACAAATCCGGCTCTAGGCCTCGCTCAGTCATCACCCTCACAAGCCACTCGGGAAACTCACCACAAATCATGGGGCTCAGCCCAAAATATCTTTCATTTGTTTGAAAATAGGGTGATAAACAGGAATGAACAATGAACAAGTATAAATCATGACTGAGATTATATTTTCTATCAAAAACAGTGTGAGAATAATAGTAAAACACCCCTGAGGGTCCAAACAGGTCGGCACAAGGCCCCAAACATGGCATACAGACCAAAATATAGTATAAATCTCTAAAATACGGAATGTCATATGATTTCAAATCAAATACACGGTGTAATAGTCGCTACGAGATGGACCAGGTCAGAATCCCTACATGTGTACGCCCACACGCCCGTCACCTAGCATCTGTGTAACCTCCTTTATTAAAATAATATGCAATACCGGGGTTCATACCCTCGACTCTAGATTTACAATCGTTACTTACCTCAAACTTGATGAAAAACTACTCCTCGATGCCTTTTCCCTTCGACTCGGCCTCAACGCGCCCCGAATCTATTCAAAACAGATTCATATCATCAAAATATGCTAAATGAACAAAGCCCACTCGAAAATAACTAATTTACATCAAAAATCCCGAAATTGGCCAAACCCGACCCCCCAGGCCCACGTCTCAGATTCAAATAAAAATCACAAAACTAGAATCATTACGCTCTCACGAGTTCATACATACCAAATACATCAAAATCGGACCCCAAATGGCCCCTTAAATCCCCAACTTATACTTTCAAATTTCAAGCCATAACCTCCCAAATTTCTCCGCTAAAACAGGATTAAACAATGGGATAATCGTCATAAACACAAGATACAAGGGCCAAGTAGCTTACCTCACTGAATACACGTATTCCTGTCACGACCCAATTTACCCTCCGAAAGACATCGTGACGGCACCTAGTCTCTATGACTAGGTAAGCCTAATTTCGGAAAAGATATAAAATAGAAGCAATAAAATAAAGACGGAATAAAGTAAATCTACTAATGAAACATCGCCACTTGGCACGTGCAAAATACAACTTCCCACAACCCGGAATATCACCCTAGTCACAAGCTCTGTCTCAAAATAGCTCTATACAACGTAAGGGAATTTACATGAAAAATCTATCTAAGTCTGGAGTGGAAGGTGACTCGAAGGACTATGCGAACGCAGCAGAATTACCTTTCGATCTCCTCGAAGCACCCGCTCGGACCCCTAGACACAAAACTGAGTGATGTTCCCTGGATCTGCACACGAAAAACATGTGCAGGAAAGGGCATGAGTACACCATAATTGGTACCCCGTAACTGCCAAGCCTAACCCCAGTCAAATAGTGACGAGGTCAAGTTATGGCTCTACTGGATTTTCATAAGTAAAACAGTGTAAAATAGTACAGAGGAATATAAATTCTAAGGTAAGCAGTAGAAACACATAAATCAGAGAAGTAAAACAGCAACAGGGAGCCCTTGGCTCAGTACAAATATCACACTATGGAATCTTCCGGGATACGCCCCGTAGTTCCAAATGTAAAGATGCAGTACCGGGGGAAAGCTCCCGAAATACGTCCGTAGTCCTAATTTAAATATGCAGTACAGGGGAAAAGCTCCTGGAATACGTCTGTAGTCCCAATTTAAATAAACAATACAGGGGCAAAGCTCCCGGAATACGTTCGTAGTCCCAATTTAAATATGCAATGCGAATGAATGTCGGACATGGTGTATTTAAACAGCTCAGGAAAAGAATCACAGACAAGAACAAGATCAAGACTAACTAACACGGTGCACATTGTATCAAATATAGAATATAGGTAAAACAGGTAGGCATGCTTCTTCCTAATCTAAACTACGCAATTAGCACATTAAACAGTGAAAAAGGAGTAAAATGATTTATGTCATGGATAGGGAAAATGGAATTTAGCAAAAATGGTCCGTGTACGTACTCGTCACCTCACGTACACGGAGCCCATATAACAAATATTATTAAAACAACCTAAGGGGAAGTCCCTAACACAGAGTTAGGCAAGCCACTTACCTCGACTGCACTACTCAACTCAAAACCACGCTCTTGCCACGAGTACCCGACTTCAAATGGCCCATATCTATTCAATTCAATTTCATAATGTAAATATCACTTTAAGGAATCAATATAACTAATTAGTTCGAAGCTAATACGCGAAGTTTGGAAAATTGCCCAAAAAGTCCCTCGGGCCCACGTCTCGGAATCGGGTAAAAGTTACAAATTCCGGACACCCATTCACTGACGAGTCTAACCATACAAAAATTACTCTAATCGGATATCAAAATCTCGATCAAAACTCATAAGCTTAGACTAAGAATTCAAGTGTATAATCATGGAAATTAGTCTAAACCGAGTAGGAATCACTTACCCAAATTGCCCAGGTGAAAATCT
Organism: Nicotiana paniculata; assembly: GCA_005239505.1. Classification (NCBI taxonomy): domain Eukaryota; kingdom Viridiplantae; phylum Streptophyta; class Magnoliopsida; order Solanales; family Solanaceae; genus Nicotiana; species Nicotiana paniculata. Next base: position 14,935 of record MDKI01109665.1, read on the forward strand.
CTTCAAAAATTCGAAACTAAAGGGTAGATTCAAGTGTATAATCATGGAAATTAGTCTAAACTGAGTAGGAATCACTTACCCAAATTGCTCAGGTGAAAATCTCTTCAAAAATCGCACTTTCCTTAACACTAAATCGTTTTAGAAATTATGAACTTCAAACCCTCGAATTTTGTATAAACAGCACAGTTATTCCGCACCTGCGACTCTTGGACCGCACCTGTGGTCCCGCACCTGCAGAAAATCCATTGCAGGTGTGAAAACTCACTAACAGGGTTTGGGCCGCACCTGCGGTCACTGGGCCGCATCTGCGGCTCCACACCTGCGGAACCTAGGCCGCATCTGCAAACACTGGCTGCCCTTGGCAAAGACCGCACCTACGGAGCCCCTGCCCGCACCTACATGTCAGAACATGTGGCTCCCCATCCGCAGGTGCGAAACACCAGCACCAGCAATGTTTCAGCTAGTTTCCTAAGTCCCAACTTACCCCGTTGAGTATCCGAAACATCCCCGAGGCCCTCGAGACCTCAACCGACCTTACCAACCAGTCCTAATACCTTATCAAAACTTAGTCGAGCCGTCAAAACAAATCACATAACATCAAAATCACTAATATTGCATGTATTCAAGCCTAAGAACTTATGAAATTTCAAAAAACAACCGATGCTGAAACACATCAAAACTAGTCCGAATGACCTCAAGTTCTACACACATGTCATAAATGAGACTACGGACCTATAGCCACTCTCGGAATTCCATTTCGAGCCTGATATCAAACTTTCACCTATTGGCTGAAATCGCCGAAATTCTAACTTTCCCCAATTCAAGCTTAAATCTGCTACAGACCTCGAGAATACATTCCGAACACACTCCTAACCCCGAAATCACCAAAAGAAGCTAATAGAATCGACGGGATTGCATTCCGGATCCATCTTCACATAGTTCCAAACTACGGTCTGATTTCTAAAGCTTAAACTCATATATAGGGACTATGTGTCCAAAAACTCTCCAAATTTTGCAACTATCATTCCGACTAGTCCCATAAGTAGACATGAAATTGGGAAAGCAGTTATTAGGGTATCGGGGCGCTAAATCTAAAAACGAATGACCGGGTCGTTACATCTCCCCCTTGAAATGCTAGCTCTAAGCTCCAAAATCTGTCAACAATGGTGAAGAAATTAGTGAAAATTTGCGAAGGCAATCTTATATAGGTTCTGCACAGCACTCTCACACTTGCAACCCCATGCAAGGCACCTGCGGAAAATCCCTCGCATGTATGTGTTCTTACTTAAACTCAAAATCCGCATTTGCGGCCTTCTACATGCACCTGCAGGCCCAAGGTGCTAGCCAACCTCTGCACCTGCGCTCCCAGGCCAGGCTCCAAATTCTGCATCTGCGCAAGGTCTTCTGCACCTGTGCCTTCGCACCTGCGGCTCCTCATCCGCATGTCTGGCCACACCAGAAGGCCTGCACCAACAGCCAATTTGCTGCATTTTTTCCAACTCCCAACCTTCCAAAATCATCTGAAATCAATCCCGAGCCCCTCGGGGCCCCAACCAAAAGTACCAACAGGTCATATATCAATATACTAACTTAGTCGAACCCTGAGAACACTCAAAATAACATCAAAACACCAAATCAAATCCAAAATTCAAGCCTAAGGATTTCTAAACTTCCGAAATTCGCCAACGATACTGAAACCACCCAAACCACGTCCGAATGACCTAAAAATTTGCACACACATCCCAAATGACACTACGAACTTGTTCCAACTATTGGAATTCCGTTCTGACCCCGATAGCTAATTTTCCAATGCCGTTAAAAAATCGCCAAAAATTCAATTTTGCCAAGTCAAGCCTAATTCTACTCCGGGCCTCCGAATGGCATTCCGAACACACTCCTATATCCCAAATCACCTAATGAAGCTATCCGACTCACAAAAACCACATTCTGAGATCATTTACCTATAAGTCAACTTCAGGTTGACTTTTCCAACTAAATCACCAACCTAAGAGACTAAGTGTCTCATTTCTCTCCACAACCATTCCGAACCCGAATCAATCAACCCAACGTGACAAAAAAATTTGAACCATACAATAATGAAGTAGAAATAGGGGAAACATGGCTAAACTCTCGGAACGAGCAGTCGGGTCATTACATTCTCCCCCTCTTAAACAAACATTCGCCCTCGCACAGGTCTAGAAACATACCTGGAGCCTCAAATAGGTGGGGATATCTGCTCCGCATCTCCCGCTCCTTCTCCCAGGTGGCCTCCTCCACCGGCTGCCCTCTCCACTGCACTTTCACTGAAGCTATATCCGTAGACCTCAACCTTTTGATCTGACGACCCAAAATAGCTAGTGGCTCCACCTCGTAAGTCATATCACCCTCTAGCTGAACCGAGCTGAAGTCCAAAGCATGAGATGGCTCACCGATATACTTCCGAATCATGGAAACATGAAATAGCGGATGCACGCTCAACAAGCTAAGTGGCAAAGCAAGTCTATAAGTCACCTCTCCAACCCTCTGAAGCACCTCAAAAGGCCCAATGAAATGGGGACTCAACTTTCCCCTCTTCCTAAACCGCATAACACCCTTCATGGGTGACACCTTCAGCAGGACCTTGTCCCCATCCATGAAAGATACATCCCGGACCTTCCGGTCCGCATAACTCTTCTTTCACGACTGGGCCATGTGAAGCCGCTCCTCTTATACAAAGCCTCATATGGAGCCATCTGAATACTCGACTGATAACTATTATTATATCCAAACTCCACGAGTGGCAGAAACGGGTCCCATGAACCCCCAAAGTCAATAACACAAGCGCACAACATGTCATCTAGTATCTGAATAGTGCGCTCGGGCTGCCCGTCCGTCTGAGGGTGAAAAGCCGTGCTCAACTCAACCTCAGTACCCAACTCTCTCTGCACGAACCTCCAGATTTGCGATGTAAACTGAGTACCTCTGTCGGAAATGATGGAAACTGGAACACCATGCAGTCGAACAATCTCCCTAATATAAATCTCAACTAACCGTTTGAAGCATAAGTAGTACCAACAGGAATGAAGTGAGCGGACTTAGTCAGTCGATCAACAATAAACCATATAGCATCGAACCTCCTCGAAGTCCGTGGGAGCCCGACTACAAAGTCCATGATGATCCGCTCCCACTTCCATTCAGGAATAACCAAACTCTGATGCAATCCACCGGGCCTCTGGTGCTCGTACTTGACCTGCTGGCAGTTGAGACAGCGAGCTACAAATCCCCCAATATCCTTTTTCATCCGCCTCCACCAATAATGCTACCTCAGATCCTGATACATCGTCGCGGCACACGGATGAATGGAATACCGCGAGTTGTGGGCCTCCACAAGAATCAACTCCCGAAGCCCATCTACATTAGGCACATATATCTGACCCTGCATCCTCATAATACCATCATTGCCAATAACTACATCCCTGGCATCACCTCGCCGGACCCTATCCTAAAGAACGAGCAAGTGTGGGTTATCATATTAGCGCTCTCTGATACGGTCATAAAGAGAAGACCTGGAGGCTACACAAGCCAATACCCGGCGGGGCTCCGATAGATCCAACCTCACTAACTGGCCCGCTAAGGCCTGAACATCAAGTGCTAATGGTCTCTCAGCTGCTGGAATATATGCTAGACTCCCCAAACTCTCTGCTCTACAACTCAAGGCATCAGCCACTACATTGGCCTTCCCCGGATGGTATAGAATAGTGATATCATAGTCCTTGAAAAGCTCCAACCATATCCTCTGACGCAAATTCAGATCCTTATGTTTAAATAAGTGTTGTAGGCTATGGTGATCAGTAAAAACCTCACAATGAACCCCATGAAAATAATTATGCCAAATCTTCAAGCAATAGAAGAAAACCCCTCTACAAAGCGACGGTAATATCTCACCAAACCAATGAAGCTCCTAATTTTTGTAGCTGAGGACGGTCTGGGCCAACTCTGCACTGCCTCTATCATCTTCGGATCAACCTGAAAACCCTTGCTGGACACCACGTGTCCCAAGAAAGCTACTGAGCCAAGCCAAAGACTCACACTTGGAGAACTTTGAATAAAGCTTCTCCTCCCTCAGTCACTACAATACAACCCTCAAATGCTGGGCAAGCTCCTCCTGGCTACGAGAATACACCGGGATGTCATCGATGAACACATAACAAAGGAATCCAAATATGGCTGAAATACGTTGTTCATCAAATGCATGAACGCTGGTGGGGCATTGTTAAGCCAAAAAGACATCACCAAAAACTCATAGTGGACATAACGGGTCCTGAAAGCCACTTGGAAAATCTGAATCTCGAATTTTCAGCTGATGGTACCCGGATATCAAATCGATCTTAGAGAACACTCTAGCTCCCTGAAGCTGGTCAAACAAATCATCAATGCGAGGCAGGGGATACTTATTCTTGACTGTAACCTTGTTCAGCTGCCTATAGTCAATACACATTCTCATGGAACCATCCTTCTTCTTCACGAACAACACCGTTGCACCCCAAGGTAACACACTAGGCCGGATGAACCCCTTTTCTAGGACTTCCTGAAGTTGCTCTTTCAATTCCTTCAACTCCGTTGGTGCCATACGATATGGTGGAATAGAAATAGGTTGAGTGACCGGCACCAGCTCAATGCCAAAATCAATATCCCTGTCGGGCGGTATGCCTGGCAGATCAGTAGCAAATACGTCCGGATACTCACGGACTACAGGAACAGAATCAATAGTGAGAGTCTCAGCACTGACATCCCTCATGAAAGCCAAATAAGACAGCCATTGTTTCTCCACCATACGTTGAGCCTTCAGGTATAAAATCACCCTACTAGGCACATAATCAATAAAACCTCTCAACTCGACTCTCGTACATCCCAGCATCACTAAGGTCACGGTCTTAGCATGATAATCTAGAACAACATGCCACGAGATAGCCAATACATGCCCAATATCACATCAAAGCCAACCACGCTAAGAAAGAGCAGATCCACTCGGGTCTGTAGACCCCCAATAGAATCACACATGACCGATACACTCGGTCCATAATAATAATATCGCCCACCGGAGTCGACACATGAACAGATGTGACTAAGGACTCGTGGGGCCTATCCAGAAAGTGGGAAAAATATGATGAAAAATAGGAATACGTGGAACCATGATCAAACAAGATTGAAGCATCTCGGTGACAAACTGAAACAATACATGTGATCACTTCATCGGATGCCATAACATCTGGTCGGGCTGGAAGTGCATAAAAATGGGCCTGACCTCCACTGGATCGACCTCCCCCTTTAGGGCAGCCTCTAGCTGCCTGACCCCCACCCCTCACTTCCTGGGTGGGTGGTGAAGTAACTGGAGCTGATGTCGAGGGTTGACCCCTCTGAATAGATGGACCCCCAAGAAAACGAGGACACTGTCTCCTCATATACCCAAACTCTCCACACTCGTAACACCTCCCCGGTGCTGGAGACGGAGACTGAAGGGAACCCCTAGCACCCGGACAACCTCTGGAAGAGTTAGGCATAGATGAGTCCTAAATCAATGGTGCATGAGATGAACTCTGGGCTGGAAGAGCACCGAATGAAGGGTGCCCCTGATGAGAACTATGGGGACCACGACCAGCGGATCCTCCATGATAACTTGAGTGGCCCGATTGAGCCTACCTGAATGGATGGCCCCCAACGTTCTAGAGGTACTCCCTTAAAGGAACACAACCAAAACTACCAGATCCTCAAGGCCTCTTGGCCTCCCTCTTATCTCGCTCCTGGCGACAAACCGACTCAATCTCTCGGGTAATATCAACAACCTACTCAAAAGTAGCACCTGATATCCTCTCTCTAGTCATAATAATACGAAGTTGATATGAGAGGCCATCCACAAATCTCCTGATCCTATCTCTCTCTGTAGGGACTAACCAAATAGCATGACGGGCAAGATATAAAAACCTCATCTCATACTGTGACACCGTCATATCCCCCTATTGCCGCTACTTAAACTACCTGCGCAGCTCCTCTCTGTAGGACTGTGGAACATACTTCTCTAAGAAGAGAGTGGAAAACTACTGCCAAGAAAGGGGCATTGCACCAACGGGCCTACGCCTTTCACAAGCCTCCCACCATGTAAATGCAGCTCCTGAGAACTGGAAGGTAATAAACAAGACCCCACTGGTCTCCAATATCCCTATCGTACGAAGCAACCTCTAGCACTTGTCCAAGAAACCTGGGCATCCTCGCCTTCAGCACCACTAAATATCGGAGGCCGAAGTCTGCCAAATCTCTCCAACATGCGTTGCTCGTCGTCAGCCGTAGCTGGAACCACAAAATCCTGAGCTGGTGCAACCAGCTGCACTGGAATTGCCTCTGGGGTCTGAAACCCTTGAATAACCTGCTCAGGTGTATTCGTAGCTGGAGTTCGAGTGCCTCCCCCGGCCTGAGAAATAGTGGTTGAAGTAGAAACAGCGACCGCCTGAGCAAGACTGGTGAATGCAGTCAGAATATGGGCCAAGGTCTCCTGAAGACCCGAAATAACAATAGGCACAACTGGTTCCTGAGCTAGTCCCATTGGAACATCAGTGGCTGGGAACTGAACTGGAACAATATGCGGGTTAATGGGTAACGCCCAGACAACTGAACGGGCTACACCTCTACCCCTACCAAAGCCTCGACCCCTCATGGGTCCCACTAGTGGCTGATCTCCTTGTTCGGTAGTGCGTGTCCTCACCATCTATGAGAGAATGAAACAATAGAATTTAGTTTCCAGAATCAATAGATTCGCACGACAAGAATTAAAGAAATGTGAGATATTTCCTAAGGGTTCTGCAGCCTCTCGAAGATAAGTACAGACATCTCTGTACCGATCCGCAAAACTCTACTGAACCTACTCATGACAGGTGAGTCCTATGTAACCTAGGCTCTGGTACCTACTTGTCACGACCACAAATCTACACTGGACGTGATGGCGCCTATCGTGGTACTATGCTAGCCAATTTACTGATAATAATACAAGGAACTTTCCATTTAAAATAGTAACGCTATTTATCATAAATCTTCCACATTTAATATCTCACAAATGCGGATAATCAATGAAAAAATCTAAGTAATAACCCCAAAACCCGGAGTCAACAATCATGAGCAACTAAATGGAACACAGAATCTTACACGATTTCCTTAATACATCAAGTCTAGGAAAAAAGTAAATAGCGACAAAAAGAGGGAGAAGGGTGGGGTTGCGAACGTCGTGCATCTATCTCACAGTCTCGGACAAAGCTCCACTGAGAATAATCAAATCTCACCCGATCCGGACACCTGGATCTGCACACAACGTGCAGGGAGTAACATGAGTGCACCAACTCAGTAAGTAACAAATATAAATAAGGACTCGAGTGCAGTGACGAGCTTTTAAAATCATATAATAAATAACAGTGGAAATCAATAAATCAAGTCAGGAATCCACGTTCCAAAAGTTTCATAAAATCTCCAGTTTTCCCTTTCCAAATCCTATATAAAACATTGGTTCAACATCTATCGTTTAGAGGCTAAAATGTAAAGAAGAGTGAAAACAGTAGTTTCATAGCAAATAAGCCCCTCGTGCACAGTGTCACTCACAAATAAAGCCTGTCGGGCAAGCCCCTCAGCAACTCGTGACTCATCTCTCGTCAATCAGTACTCACGCTCAATAATTACCATATAATAACCGGTGCGGCGTGCAACCCGATCCATAAATAGACGACTGCGCTCACTAGGAGTGTACAGACTACGAAGGGGCTGCTTCAACCCAAGCGCTATATCGCTGCGGCATGCAGCTCGATCCAATATATATATCGCTGCGGTGTGCAGCCCCATCCAATATATCTCGCTACGGCGTGCAGCCTGATCCAATATATACATATATATACATATATATATATATATATATATATATATATATATATATATATATATATATATATATATATATATATGTATAACGCTATGGCGTGCAGTCTTCACTCATTCATCACCCTCACAAGCTACTCGGGAAACTCACCACAAATCACGGGGACTCAGCCCAAGTATAAATCATGAATGAGATTATATTTGAGAATAGTAGTAAAACACCCCTGCGGGTCCAAACAGGTCGGCACAATGTCCCAAACATGGCATACCACCCAAAAGAATGTATAATCTCTAAAATACGTAATGTCATATGATTTCAAATCAAATACGCGGCTTAATAGTCGCTACGGGACGAACCAAGTCACAATCCCTACTGGTGCACGCCCACACGCCCGTCACCAAGCATGTGCGTCACCTTTTTTATCAAAATAATACGAAATACCGAGGTTTCATACCCTCATATCTAGATTTACAATCATTACTTACCTCGAACCGGATGAAACACTACTGTGTGATGCCTTTGCCCCTCAACTCAGTCTCAACGCGCACCAAATCTGTTCAAAACACATTCATATCATCAAAATATGCTACAGGAACGAAGCCCACTCGAAAAAAACCAATTTATATAAAAAATTCGAAATTGGCCAAACTCGATCCCGGGGACCACGTGTCGGATTCCGATAAAATCACAAAACTAGAATACTTACGCTTTAACGATTTCATACATACCAAATACATCAAAATCGGAGCCCAAATGGCCCCTCAAATCTCAATTTATACTTTCAAATTTCAAGCGCTAACCACCCAAATTTCTCTACTAAAACATGATTAAACAATGTGATAATCGTCATAAACACAAGATAAAAGGTCCAAGTAGCTTACCTCACTGAATACACTTAATTCCCCCTTGAAATCCCAGCTCTAAGCTCCAAAATCGGTCAATAATGGTGAACAAATGAGTGAAAATTCGCGAAGGCAACCTTATATAGGTTCTGCCCAGCACTCTCACACCTGTGATCCGATGCAACTCACCTGCGGCGCCGCACTTGTAGAAAATCCCTCGCAGGTGCGGATTATTACTTAAACTCAAAATCTGCATATGCGGCCTTCTACACGCACCTGCGGGCCCGCAGGTGCGAGCCAACCTCTGCACTTGCGCTCCCAGGCCAGGCTCCAAATTCTTTATCTGCACAAGGTCTTCCACACCTGCGCCTTCGCACCTGCAGCTCCCCGTCCGCATGTGCGGCCACACCAGAAGGCATGCACCAGCAGCCAACTTGCTGCATTTTTTCCAACTCCCAACCTTCCAAAATCATTCGAAATCAATCTCGAGCCCCTCGAGGCCCCAACCAAATGTACTAAAAGGTCATATATCAATATACCAACTTAGTCAAACCCCGGAACACTCAAAATAACATCAAAACACCAAATCAAATCCAAAATTCAAGCCTAAAGATTTCTAAACTTCTGAAATTGGCCAACAATGTCGAAACCACCCAAACCACGTCCCGAATGACCTGAAATTTGCACACACATACCAAATTACACTACAAACCTGTTCCAACTTTTAAAATTCCATTCTAACCTCGATAGCTAATTTTCCATTGTCGACCGGAAGTCGCTAAAAATCCAATTTCGCCAATTCAGGTCTAATTCTACTCCGGACCTCTGAATGACATTCTGAACACACTCCTAAGTCCCAATCACCTAATGAATCTATCTGAGCCACAAAAGCAACATTTTGAGATCATTTACCTATAAATGAACTTCCGATTGACTTTTCCAACTAAATCAACAACCTAAGAGACTAAGCGTCTCATTTCTCTCCATAACCTTTCCGATGCCAAATCAGTCAACCCAACGCAACACAAAAAATTGAACCATACAAGAAATAAATAGAAATGGGGGAAACAGGGCTAAACTCTCAGAGCGACCGGTCGGTCGTTACAGAATCATGCAGAGATTTTATTCTCTATATTATTTTGGCATGCTCCACATTTATCATGCTTGTCCTCTTCATTTAGTTTCGTTAGTACATCCACCTTAAAATCAGAGAAAGCAGCGGACTCCTCTCTAGGTGCCTCTATTGCTTCCTTCATCTTGAATACCACTCTTTCTTCCCCTACTCTTAGAGGTTTCTGTAAGATTAGTTTTGGTTCGAGAAGATAAAGGTATGCAATCACCAATCTATTATGTTAGAAAATCATTGTTCGAAACTAAAACCAAGTACCCTCATATATAAAAATTGTCTTTACCATTAATAGTGGCATTTAGAAAATTACGGCCCAATTTTCAATGTCATCTAATTTATGTTGTTATAACTTTTCCATTAAGTAATATTTTACATAAACAAGAACTGTTGGAAAGACCAGCAGAAGGAGCAGTTGAACTTAATGAATATGTGTTACACCACATATTTTCGTACATGAGAGTACGCCGAAAGTCAATTGATTTAAGCTCAAAAATGAGATCGTCTTTGAAAGTAAAAAAAGTAAGTTAATCATGTTAACTTCAAGGTTACGAATATGTAAGATCATGGACTGGAAGTACCAAGAGGGTTGGAAGTCTTAGAAGCTAAACCAATTGAAGAAAATAAGTTTGGTCGAAAGTCGACAAGTTGGGAATGTTATAACATGTACTTTTGGGGTGAGACTAGGGTGCTCAAAATTATAAGGAGGTTATGTTATGAGTTATTTTTATCTTATGATATTCATGTGTTATGTTTTGAAGTCAAGTGAATTGTGGAACAAAAGTTGGCAAAGATCATCACAAGCTACATTCATAAATATGCTGAAATTTAGGTCAAATGTAGCTAAGCCTATATCCAAATATACTTTTATTTAAGAGATTATATACCTACCAAATTCAAGATCTACGAGTCTATATTCTAACACATTGAACCGTTCATCGATACGACATAGGAGCAGAGAGATATTTGCAGTTTCGCGAGACTGCACAAACTGCATAGGTGACAAGTATGTTTGTCACTAAAGCTTCTTGAGAAATACATTTTGTGTGCTATATGAGGTATTTTTGGGATATATTATATACCAAATTGAAGGTCTTGGAATTTATTTTCTAACGCTCTTAACCATTCATTCATAAGACAACCGGATAAAAAGATATAAGTGTCTGAAGAAGAGCCAATAATAGGGTGCCAAGCCAGCACCTCTTTGACTTTTCAAAAATGGATATATATATAGGCCTTATGTCGTCTCGTTCTTTACTTGTCCACATAACACGGACAGAATAAGACCCCTGAACTTATTCTCAAGCTCTCCACAATGGTTTCCAAGAATATTAACATCCCGGGTACGAAATCAAGAAGCGATAACACTAGAACTATCCCTGCGACGTAAGTATCGATATATCGCCTCTCTTTTTCTTTGTAGTTTGAGATTTGGAAGGTAATTCTTAGTTAATAAGACGTATAATTTCGGTATTTAAGCTTTAAATATCAAGTAAGTTTGAGATATTCGTTTCCTAATAGTTAGGACTCACGGGACGGTGGTCGGAAGCCGTGAGTCTGAGTTATTCGACTTGTAGCGGACTGTTATGTGGGCTGTTTCGTGTTGCTTTTGGGCTGTCTATTTTTTTGATGTTTATGGAGTTCTGGAGGATAAAAGGTGTGGAGAAACACCACATAACCACAAAATGTTCAGAAAGTTCAGAAGATAGGCACTGGAATCCTAGAAAGGATGGGTATTTACCTTAGGATGACTCATTCCCCTAGTAAAGAGAGAATGTTAGTCGACTCAAGAGCCAATGAGATGGTACAAGGGGATGTAAAAGCGAAAGGTTTTTTTGTTGAAGTTTTTAGAATAAGTTAATAGATAGAGATATTAGCAGGAGAATAAGAAGAGAGTAAATAAGGCATTATGAGTAACATGTGTTACATGAGTGACAACGGTAAATTAAAATATGACAGGATGACAGAGTCTATAGTCAAGTGAAGGAAAAGACAAGAGGAGACATGCCTTGAGACAATAAAAGTATAAGCCCTAAATTCATATCCTCGTTTAAAGAAATCAATTGCTGAGTCCATCGTGATTACCAGATGTCACCCTTGTGCGTAAGAAATTCAATTATACCTGGTGTCACCCTTGTGCGTAAGAAATTCAATTATCCCTGGTGTAGAAGGGTTACCGCAAGGCGAGTAATATGTTAGTGAAGATGTGAAAAAAATGCCAAAGATGAAGAGGTAATTATTGAATGGTAAAGGAAGAATGCGGTAAAAAGGTGAAAGGAATGAATTGCATTTATTCAGATCCTACAGATATAATATGACTCCAAAACATTATGAAAGCATGACGTCGGGGAGAATCAACAAAGGTTTCTCACTCGATGATATTGATAAATAACTGGGGATGAACACTTGATACATAAGGATCCCGTACGAGATGTAAGTTAAGACAAAGGACATAACCTAAGAGGCGTTACAAAAAATACAAATTTGAGAGTCGACCAACGGGTAGTTTATAGTTGATTCAGGAAGAGCCTAGTTATGGCTAGATAGGAGGATATAGACAAATCAGTAGATCATGCAAGGTAAATGTAGTGAAACCCGGCATAGGAAATTCAGTCTCTCAGATATGACATTGTAATCCTCAAGAAATATTCAGATAGAAGTTGGTGTAGTAGAGGTACAATATAAGTGTTACGGAAATAAAAGAGAGTGCCACTAGGGAGACAACTGAAATTTCAATTCAAAAGCAACCCTACGAGCACAAGGGCGCGGAGGTAAGTAACTAAGGATAATGATAGGCGAGTAAAAACATCAGAAATACCGTGGGTTATACAATGTAATAAGCTCGCAGCTTTACAAGAGTCAGAGGGTCTTCCCTAAGCACTGTAACGAAAGACTAGCTGAGGAAATAAGGAAGAACGCTTTAATATAAGCATAGTGACCTAAAGAAGAAATGGTCTTGTAACAGTAGTATCACTATAATATTGTATGCACTCCATAAGAAAGTGGCACCTATCGTGGCTAATGAACGGGAAGAAGAAAAAATCAAAAGTCGATAATTGAGATCATATGAGTTATAGGGAACTCCAGTATTCGTGGGAACTAAGATAAGCCAAGTATCCATGCAGCAAGTGGAAGAACGACCAGGAAAAGTAATTTCTTACATTTAAAGACAACTGAGAAGGTATGAAAGGAAATCTATGGTGCTAGCACGTTAAAAGGAATGTTGTGAGTAGTACAAATAGATATGCGTAGGTCGCAAGCTAAAGTATGGTAGAGCAACAAGGTTTTAGCTAGACAAGAGTAAGGATAAGAAAAGGTGAGTGAGAAGGTGACAAGAATAGGTAAGTCTTCTGGATTAAACCCATCACAACAAAAGAGCTGATGGTTTCCATAATGTTATAAAAAGCTCAGTATAGCATGAGTGAACTCAAAGGAGTTCAAAACTGGGAGCATTTAGAAGATATGGAATGCTACTCTGGTAGTAAAGTAAGGGTGTAATTGTGATAAATGATATGAGGGTGACATTTGGGCCTTTGATTGAGTAATGATTTTGAGAATAGAGATTTCATGAACTGCATGGGATTAGAATACTCCCATAAGATGAATCACGTTATGATGTTATAAAATAAAGTTATTGAAGTATAGTATCTTCCCTAGGTGGATCAATAAAATCATTTCAAATGTTCCCTGATGCGACGTGAGCCTTAGTGACAATGTATTACATGAGAGATTTCAAGTTATCAATAGTAGATTATGGATCAACATTAAGGTGAATCAATAATGGATTGATAAAAGTTCAAAAGTACGAGATTACATTAGGTTGTCATTCTTAAGGAGAACAGTAATGAGGAAGCATTAAACGACTTAGATTTATACATATAGGATAAGCAGCAATAGCGTAACCTATATTAGGGTTGTAAATATTGGTAATAATAACCAGAAGTAAGTGTTATGGTATAGTATGACCCACCCAGATGTATTAAATCCATAAGGATAGCTAATTGAGGTTATGAAACAAGATATATCAATAGTCGTAAGTTCCACAAAGTACAGAGTGAAAAATATCATTACACCTAAAGATGCCCAGAGGGATAGCTTGTCGAGTTCTGTAAATGTTCCCAAAGAGAGGCCTAGAGATAGGCTAAAAGCTGGAGGAAAAGGAGTAAAGAGTTGCATAGGCGCACATACAAGGTTAGAATTGTACAAGCTACATGAAATAAAGTAGAAACAGTTACGAGATTGGAAGAATTTCGACCTCAAGTCGTGGTGTGAGAAAGAGGCCTAAAGTGGGAATGCCCTAACCTTTGGATTTATTCGTCGAACAGCTACCTATGTGGAAAAGAAAAAATTAAAGTATTCGTAAAATCTATTGTTTAAAACGCAGATAAGTGCATCAGTCAACATTCGAGAAAAAATGTTCCAAAGGGGGGAATGATGTTACACCCATATTTTCATACGTGAGAGTACGTCATAAGTTAATTGATTTAAGCTAAGAAATGAGATCATATTTGAAAGCACATAAAGTAAGTTAATCATGTTAACTTCGAGGTTACAAATATTTAAGATCATGGATTGCAAATACCAAGAGGGTTGGAAAGCTTAGATGCTAAACCAATTGAAGAAAATAAGTTTCGTCGAAAGTCGACAAGTTGGGAATGTTATAACATGTACTTTTTTTGGGATCAGACTAGGGTGCTCAAAATGATAAGGAGGTTATGTTATAAGTTATTTTTGTCTTATAATAGTCATGTGTTATGTTTTAAAGTCAAGTGAGTTGTGGAACAAAAGTTGTCAAAGATCATCACAAGTTACATTTACAAATATGCTGAAATTAGGTCAAATGTAGCTGATCTTCTATCCCAATATACTTGTAATTAGGGGATTATCAACCTACCAAATTCAATATCTACGAGTCTATTTTCTAAAGCATTAAACCGTTAATTGATACGACAAAGGAGTAGAGAGATATTTGCAGCTTCACGAAACTGCGCAAACTAGATATGTGACAAGTAGGTTTGTCGCTAAAGCTTCTTGAGCAATACATTTTGTGTGTTATATAAGGTGTTTTGGGACATATTATATACCAAATTGAAGGTCTTGGAATTTAGTTTCTAATTCTCTGAACCTTTTATTCATACGACTTCTGGATAAAAATATATAAGCCTCCGAAGAAGAACCAATACTAAGGTGACAAGCTAGCACCTCTTTGACTTTTCAAAAATGGATATATATAGGCCTTATGTCGTCTCTTTCTTCACTTTTCCACATACCACGACCCGAATAAGACCCCTAAACTTATCATCAATCCCTCCACAAGTTTTCCAATAATATTAACATCCGGGGTACGAAATCAAGAAGCGATAACACTAGAACGATCTCTACGACGTAAGTATCGCTATATCGCCTCTCTTTTTCTTTGTAGTTTGCGTTTTGGAAGGTAATTCATAGTTAAGAAAACTTCTAATTTCTCTATTTAAGATTTAAATATCAAGTAAGGTTGATAAATTCATTTCCTAATAGTTAGGACTCACGGGACAGTGATCGGAAGCCGTGAGTACGAGTTATTCGACTTGTACAGGACTGTTTTGTGGGATGTATTGTGTTGGTTTTGGGCTGTCTATTCTGCTGATGTTTTATGGATTTTTGGAGGATAAACGTTTTGTAGAAACACCACATAATTATGGAATGGTGTTCTGGTCATTCGTCGTTACATTTTTAGGTTGTTTGACACTACTTTTGTTGTCGTTTTATGTATGAAGTGATTAGGGTGTGTGGGCTGTTTTGTGATACATTGTGATGGAGATAAGGTTCTAAAAGGATGCATACATATTGTTAATGTTTTGTTCTTCGTATTGTTGATATATGGTATTCGAGTAGGGCCTTCTTACAGGGGAGATGTTGCCCAAATTTTCGTTAACGAGCTACTAGTTTAAGTTGCGCATTTTGCCTTTACTCAACACTGATTTTGAATCTCCTTATGCTACGGTAGATTGAATTGAGTTGTTTGAATAATTTATTGGAAGATATTAAGGACTCAATGGAGTTAAGGTATGTTAAGTCACTTCCTTCTTTCTTTTATCATGATCTAAAGTGAAACGAACGTACACGATACGCTATTTTATAATGAATCTACTCCTAGCAACTAAGGTTGTCCATGTTGTTCTTTTATTATAAAGTTATCCTAAGATAGTATGTATGATCCTTGAATCCTAGTGAAGTTCATATTTATGGTATGATGTCCATAATGTTAATCGAAGGTGCAATGACCTTACGTCACTCCGAAAGGTTTAGAACGTTATTCCATTAGTCCAGCATGCATTATATATGTATCTACTTTACTCTACTGAGTCGCGCTATAGTTGGATGGGTACTGCACCTACTGTGCAACCACTGATCAGTTGGATTTATCGAACTCCACATGGCAGGGTACGATTGTACCGAGCCTTATGATGGCCGGGTACGTTTTTACTGAGTCCTCTTCGAGGCCGGTTACGATATGATGATTATGATGCCCACAGAGGCGTATGTTTTAAAAAGATTATGTTTATATATGTATCATGCATTTCATGTCACTATATCTCAGAGAAACTCAGATGCTACAGGTTGTATCTCTTATATCTCTCTTTACATTATTGTTCTTAGTTATGATTTTGTCACGACCCAAATCTAAACTAGTCGTGATGGCGCCTATCGTGGAACTAGGCCAGCCAAATTAACACTTAAAATGTAAAGAATCTTTCATTTATATCATTACTAAACTGATAATCCATAAAGGTTTCGTTTAATCATTTTTAAAATCGATAAAGTCACGCCGAATGTTAAATACAACCCCAAGATCCCAGAGTTGCTAGTCTGAGAATCTAAAGAAAATATACAAGTCTTGAAAATAAACTCTATAATAGTAAGAAGGAGAATGGCAAGGCTACGGATGCGTGCAGCTACCTCACCAATCTCCATGAATCTCTGGTACAGTAAATCAACTCTCAGTCAGCCCTAGCACCTTAATCTACAAACAAGGTGCGGGGAGTAATGTGAGTACGCCAACTCAGTAGTAATGAAAGTAAATAAGGTTTGAGCAGTAATAACACATAAAATAAGGTCATCAAATCACAAGAGGCACAGTCTTTCTTTCCAACAGTGTATACATTAAATCATCACGCTTAAAAGTCGATTTCAGTAAAAATCATTTGAAAATATACTTGGCAACCAGTTTCAATATAACTTTCAAGGAATTTAGTGTAAAAAGGATAAAAAATCATAAAAAGCCTCTCGGGAAAAAAAATATTCCATAAACTACCCCTCGGGCGTAACATCATGGATGTTTAGAGTGAAAGTGGTAAAATCATAAGTAGCCTCTCGGTAAAAACATGTATCGGAAACTGCCCCCCGGGCGTAACATCACTCAGAATCAGCCCCTCCGGCATACCTCACAGTCACTCATAATCAGCCCCTCGGGGAACCTCACAGTCACTCATGCCTCCCAATCACTCATCACTCGACACTCGGCACTTGCACTCAATAGGTACCTGCGCTAACTGGGGGTGTACAGACTCCAGAGGGGCTCCTACAACCCAAGCGCTAATATCAAGCCATCTCGTGGCATAATCACTCAGGTTCTCGGCCTCTCACATATCATAAACAATGTAACATGTTGTGGCGGGCAGCCTGATCCCATAGTATCCTCACAACATAGGCCCTCATCCACACTCAGTTAAAAATCTCTCAAAAAGCCACTCGAGCTATCAATAAACGGGGTACTCGACCCAAATTATCATTGTACATCAAAAAGAGTATAAGTAAGACCGAGTTTCTGAGCCATAAAAACCACATTCCGAGATCATATACCTATAAGTCAAATTTTGGTTGACTTTTCCAACTATTGAACCAAGTTAAGAGACTAAGTGTCTCATTTCTCTCCAAAAATTGCTCTGAACCTGAGCCAACCCACCTAACACAACATAATGAAGCTGAACCATATATAATGAAGCAGAAACGGGAAAAATGGGGCTAAAACTCTCGGAGCGGCCGATAGGCCGTTTGTCCTCGAATATGCCTAGAGTTGTTCCGAAAACCATCAAAATTTTCGTGTAATCCTACCATGCACATACCTGAGGGTGATCCCACATCACCCTATCCCATATAGGTCCAATAGCACAACATAGCTGAAGCATCGCAATCCAACCTAACCCATAAACCCTAGAACCAAATTTCCACTTCTGAAATAATTTATAAGATCAAAATCCCACACCTATAAGCTGCGTAAATCCGTACAAGATGTACCAAACCTTCCCCGTAACCCAAGATGAAACCACATGATATGCCACATAACTTAAATGCTCATAGCAAAAACTTCTAATCACTGCAACTGTTCAAACAACCAAATGCCAGTAATAACCTTACCATCAAACAAAGACACGTTTATCACCTTCATATACTACCAATGATGAAAGAGACACACAGAAACTCAAAATCATTTGTCAGATGAACAAGTGATGGGACTCCCTCTCTTTGACAGGAAATATAGCAAGACCTCTAAGCCGGTCAACATCATATCCTCCCAAATATACTGAAACTAAATCCGGAAGACCCATTCTAGGTCCGATGATCTCATCTCGTCTATCACAACCACTTTAGCGATATGACGTATCAATACGGCTTAAAGCCACAACCCGTGCAGCCCGTGCACTAATAAGCAACATTCCAGATGTACTCAAACATGGGAAAAATGACATCAAACTAGAGAACTGTCCTGCAAGATCAACGGGTATCACCATAACGCAATGCTAAGATCGTAGAACCAGAACACACGAATCTAAATCGAAGGAGCATACCTCCACACAACTTCATTGCAATCAGCGACCCCATCCCACACTGACCCAGATGAACTACTTCAAGCCACCTTGCTCGAAATCAATAAACATATGTAATTCGACATCAAGTACCTATAGTGCATTTCCATAACCACGGGGAATTGGACGATACTATGCCACACAAACCCAAAATAACATGACCAATGCGCCTCAATCCCTCAATACTCAATTACTTACCTTACTCAAATCTTGCTATAAAGGCCTAACAGAACCGCACCATATGTGCATATAGCCAACAATCACAAATCCTTGCAATACCGAAGAGTAACTCATAGATCACTCCAGAACATGAATAAGCTCAATGACAATTGAATGGTACATCCCTCAAAAATAGAACATACTACATACACCATTCCTCCCTATGATAAATATGAGAACTTCATAATTTTTTAGCCACAAGCAACTACGTGCTCAACTAGCCGAGAACTTTCCATTTGATCCCATTTAGAAGCAAAATCACTATACATCACCTGCACCTCACGCAAGCAAAAAATATACATCTCTAACCGTGATAGAAACCATCAAGAACTATCTGAATCCCATTTGTACAACACCAAACCGACATGACTGAATCCTTCTAACTCAACTAAGCTACGCATGTCACCAAAACCTGAGAGCATTGCGAAGAAACGCCTGTAGAAACTCATTACCTCATAAGCACCCAAAGGACTAATAATATGTCTTACCATGCCGATACGACCTACTACCAACCTATCCTATTAATCCAAGTTCCTTCTGAATTACCTTCGAATTGATACCTCTCCTTGCCATAATACCGCAATTCTCAGCCCAGACACACGATACGGGACCCAAGCATAACACCATACCGTCTAAGGCTCGTAATCCGCTGAATACTAACTCAAATATCCCCAAAAATACAACATTCAAAATACTTACCTTGAAGAGACTTCCTACGAATCTAAAGCCATTACCTTCATTTTGTTCCTGATACTGATAAGTAGAATCCATGATAATGTAGAAATGCCACTAGTCTTGACACCCTCCAATGTAAATCTCAGTTCTATCCAAATACACACCTTGAAGATCCTCAATTGTTACATATAACCTTGAATCCATCAGAACCATTCTCGAGAGTCATCCACTCTATTCAAATCTCAATTACACTAATCAAACAGACCGAATGACCTGGCCCCATTTTCATACCAATATCCTAGGAAGTAATCAGCACACTCTAAGCAACAAGAAAATTCCTATATTACACACACTACATATTTTACCCATAGAGTACAGTACAACCTGTATCCAAAATTTCCATTACTCGAGTCTTCCCCGATCTCAACCCCTGTAAGCCACAATGGATTCGCCAGTATACCTCAAACTAAAACTGATATGACACTTAGCCATGCAATCAACTTATCAACAGCAGACTCCCCCACTTGGCCCAAAGCCATATATCAAGGGAACCAATAACTCACAATGCACATACTAACACCTCCACAATACCGTAGTGAGATTCAACTAAATCCTTCATAAGTTCGTATAACACCAACTATCTAATGTCTCTAATCATCTGCATACCTCACATTCACCATTGTAATAGATGTGCCAACTCGCACAAGTGATCTAAACTTAAATTGCAACATATATCAATTACTAATAAAAGAGGACTTGCAACAAAACAACATAAAGATCACACAACCTTAGGACACCCCGCGGGAAATAGCCCCACATGCTTAGCCTCAAACTGATCTCTCTCTATACCTTTCCAAAAATCATAGCTACTACGCAATCAGTTTATCCTTCTGCATCTAAACACATCCAACGCCTACCCTCGAGGCATCACAATACGAGGTATAAGAACCTGAATCTGATGGCAGAACTAACACTGGAGTTGTGGTCAAAGAAATCTTGAGCTTCTGTAAGCTCTATCCACACTCGTCTGACCACCTGGATACCTTCGTTGGACACCATGTGCCCCAAGAATGATACTGAACTGAGCCAAAATTCACACTTGGAGGACTTCGTATCGAGTTTCTCCTCCCTCAATCTCTGCATTACAACTCTAAAATGCTGAGCATACCCCTCCTGGCTACGAGAGTACACCAGGATGTTATCAATGCACACAATAATAAAGGAAATCCAAATACGGCTGAGATATGCTATTCATCAAATACAGGAACGCTACAGAGGCATAGGTCAGCCTAGAAGACTTCACCAAAAACTCATAGCATAGCAGAAAGATCCACCTCCCTCCGCAACTATACTACATGAGAAGTCCTCCAATACACTCAGAACTCGAGTCCATATGCCAACTCAAGATAGAAGTCATACACTCAATAGTCCTTGCCATATCTTTGGGCAATTCTTTTTATCATAATCAAACAATCGGAACACATCTCACCATCAAATAACACTCACCACATAGTCATCAAACAAAAAATCCCACTAATAGGAACACAACAAACATACAAGTGCCAAAATGCACGTGCTCACACAATTGAAATCTCAACACTTGAGCCACAGACAAAAAACCCGGCCTCAAGTTCTCCAGTCTGGCCCATTATCAACTTGCGAAAATCAATCTCGCAACTCATATATTGGAATCACAAGTTGTCGATGCACATCTGATACCGAGCGCTCACTAGCGCATTCGTATACAGGAAAGGAATTCAAAGAGTTACGGTTTTGGCTGAATAAATATATTCGCACGACAAGAATTCAAGAATGTGATATTTTTCCTATGGGTTCTTCAGCCTCTCGAAGATAAGTACAGACGTCTCTGTACCGATCCGCAAGACTCTACTAAACCTGCTAATGCCTAGTGATTCCTATGCAACCTAGTGCTCTGATA
Organism: Nicotiana paniculata; assembly: GCA_005239505.1. Taxonomy (NCBI): domain Eukaryota; kingdom Viridiplantae; phylum Streptophyta; class Magnoliopsida; order Solanales; family Solanaceae; genus Nicotiana; species Nicotiana paniculata. The sequence continues at coordinate 36,476 of MDKI01109665.1, forward strand.
CCAACTTGTCACGACCCAAATCTAAACTAGTCGTGATGGCGCCTATCGTGGAACTAGGCCAGCAAATTAACACTTAAAACGTAAAGAATCTTTCATTTATATCATTACTAAACTGATAATACATAAAGGTTTCATTTAATCATTTTTAAAACAGATAAAGCCACGTCGAATGTTAAATACAACCCCAAGATCCCGAAGTCACTGGTCATGAGCATCTAAAGAAAATATACAATTCTAGAAAACAAACTCTATAATAGTAAGAAGGAGAAGGGCAAGGCTGCGGATGCGTGCAGCTACCTCGCTTATCTCCATGAATCTCAGGTACAGTAAATAAACTGTCAGCCAGCCCTAGCACCTGAATCTGCACACAAGGTGCATGGAGTAATGTGAGAACACCAACTCAGTAGTAATGAAAGTAAATAAGGTCTAAGCAGTAAGAACACATAAAATCAGGTCATCAAATCACAAGAGGCACAGTCTTTCTTTCCAACAGTGTGTACGTTAAATCATAACACTTAAAAACCAATTTTAGTAAAAATCATTTGAGAATATAATTTCCAACAGTTTCAATATAACTTTCAAGAAGTTTAGTGTAAAAGGGATAAAAAATCATAAAAAGCCTCTCAGGCAAAAACATATTGTAACGACCCGACTGGTCGTTTTGCATTATCAGACCATGTTCCCCTAAATTAAACCTCCCATAGCAGCTTATTATGATTTAGGACTGGTGGTCCGGGATTCGGAGGTGTTTAGAGTGCTATAGGAACATTTGGTTCCTTAAGGTTGGCCTTAACAAGTTTGACTGCGGTCAATATTTTAGTAAATGACCTCGGAATCGAGTTTTGATAATTTTGGTAACTTCATGATGATTTCGGACCTGGACGTATGTTCGTGATGGGTTTCTGATGACTCGGGAGCATTTCGGCGCCCAATATTGAATTAAGAGTTCCTTAAGTTCCTATTATGGTTTCAGACGTTTTTTTGCGATATCAAGGTCCGAACGGAATTCCGAGATCAGGATTAGTTCCATTATGTCATTTATGACTTGTCTGCAAAATTTGGTGTCATTCCAAGTAGTATAGGTCGTTTTGGCGCGTTGTTAGCGAAGTCTAGAAAACTTAAAGTTCCTAAGTTTGGTTCTAGGGGATTTGAGGTGTGATTTTGAGTTTTAGCATTGTTTTGGGTTTTCTGAAGGCTCGAGTGAGTCCATATTATGATTCGGGACTCGTTAAGGACAAGGGCTCGTGTGGGCCCAGGTGCCTCTCGGACACCACACGAGACCAAAAACCAGCTGCATTAGCTGCTGGTGCACCTATTCTGGTGTGACCGCATGTGCAGTTGCACAGTCGCAGGTGCGGGACCGCTCCTGCGGTCCCAGCCTCGCAGGTGTGAACCAGTGGTCAGGCCAGTTCTCGCAGGTGCGGACACGATTTCGCAGGAGCGGAGCCGCAGGTGCGGTCTCCACTCAGCAGGTGCAGGCCCAGGATTCCTAGTCCATTTCCGCAGGTGCGAGCCTATGCTCGCAGGTGCGGTGCTTGATCCGCAGGTGCGAGCCTATGCTCGCAGATGCGGTCCTCGATCTGCAGGTGCGGAACGCTGTTCAGACATTGTTTTTTTATACACGGGAATTAACCCATTTCCCTTATCTTCTTCTTCTTCCTTGGAGCGATTTCCACAATTTTAGAGGTTAAAACGGCCTGGTTAAAGAGTGTATGTAAATTATACTGTAATATTAGTTTCATGCATGGAATACTAGCGTAATTAACTACCTAAATTAGTGGAAATTCAAGAATGGGGTAGTAATCTAGGGCTTTCGATAATTTGAGAATTTACCCGTGAAGTAGCTATGAAATCAAGTAGAAATCGTATATTAATGATCCTTAGGCTATGGGTGAGTGTCTCCTTCGTGAATTTTTGGAATCCGAGCATGTGGGCCCGGGGTTGGATTTTAGAATTTTTTTCAACAATGGGAACTTTACTAAATGGGTAGGAGAATTTCCATATTTTTAGCATAAATTAATGAATTTGTATAACATTTGGCTAGTTTCGAGTCCTCGGGTGTAGTGTTTGGAGTTTCAGGCGCGTTCTTGGTCCAGAGAGTAGGTTCGACACGAGGTGAGTCTCCTTTCTAACCTTTTAAGGGGGAATTATCCCCATAGGTGATTATAAATAATTGCATGTCCTTATTTGCGGGGGCTACGCACGCACGAAGTGACGAGAGTCCGTGCGTAGCTATTACTATGTTATGTTGGGTAGTTCTAGGACTCACGAGAATGCTTATATGTGCCTTTCATGTATTCCTAAACGTATCTTGAATTGATTATTATCCTTCCTTTGGCATGAGAATATTAGGAAGTTGTGATCCATGATATATTGCTTAGGTTCTTGCCTTAAAGAATAACCTCTGATATTTCCCTAAAATTTGATAATTGTATGTATGTATGCGGCACCGCGTCACATGTATGATTTGTGAGCGGAATAGCCCTACTATTATGTCAACTGCATCGCATGTTCGATTCGCGAGTGGGGTAAAAGATGCATCTATGGTTCAAGCCGTTCGACCCTCGGCAGTGCACATTTATTTTTCGCGACGTTTCGGCCGTACGTGTCCGGCCTATTATGTGTTGTATGATTTACTGGGAATTGTTGTAATTGTACAATCTGGTTCATGTTAATAAGGGAATTTATTACATTATGTGATAGTGAAGTTTGACATTCAAAGATAAATACAACTAATCTTGATGATTTATCTCTTTGTGATTTCTACGACTGTTATGCCTGCCTAGTTCCTATTAAATCATATTGTTTAGAAATGTTGAACCTAGTAAGTATCATGTCTACCTCTCGTCACTACCTCTTCGAGGTTACGCGGGATACTCACTGGGTACATATTTGTTTATGTACTCATGCTGCACTTCTGTACTTAATTGTACAGGTTCTGAGGCTGGTGCATCTGGTTATCAGACCGGATCTCGATTCTGATCTCAGTTGGACCCGACTTCACGGCGAGCTTCTTCTCCTGACCATTCCCGGTGGCACCTTAGAGTTTTCTTTTGCTTATTTCCCGTCTATTCCTTTCAGACAGTGGGATTGTATATTATGTTTTGTGTATTCTGTTAGTATGCCCGTAGGACTTGTGACACTAGTTCCTGGCACACACGTAGTTGTTATTTTAGTTTACGGGCCTGTATATATACATATTGGCTCATTCCTCATCATGACTGTTTTGATTAAAACTGGCTAATTTTCCTTGTCAAATCATGTTTTAACTTTCAAAAAACTGAGTATATTTTAAAGTGTTTAAACTAATAAGAATGAACCTTTAGTAAATTAAGAGTCGGCTTGCCTGACCCCGCTGTTGGGCGCCATCACGACCTCAGTTAGGATTTTGGGTCGTGACAACATGGTATCAGAGCACTAGGTTCACGTAGGTCTCACAAGTCACGGGCAAACCTAGTAGAGTCTTGCGAATCGGTATGGAGACGTCTGTACTTATCTTTGGGAGGCTATAGGTTGTTAGGAAAACATCTCCTTATTTTTATTCTATCGTGCAGTCAATGGTTTACTAAATTTCGTTCTTCTATTCTCTCACAGATGGTGAGGACGCGTACATCCGATGTTCTAGATCCGGGAGGGGCCGTTACCCTCGTTGTTTGCGGTCGTGGCAGAGGTCGGGGGAGGGCACCAGCCCGAGGTAGGGGACAAGGGCATCCCCGGGCGATTCAAGTTGTACCACCAGAGGACCCCACTATAGAGGAGCAGGGTGAGGTGCCCCCAGCAGGTCCTGCTCCAGTAGACTTTATGACGGCGCCAAGATTCCAGGAGATCATGGGCCGTATGATGCAATTCATGGAAACTATGTCCCAGGCTGGTTTATTTTTAGTGGATCCTGCCACATCTCAGGCAGGAGGGGGAGCCCAGACCCCTACTGCCCAGGCTGCAGGCCAGACAGCAGCACTTCATCATACCCCGGATACACTGCCCATGGGTGGAGCCCAGCCAGTAGAAGCAGCACCTGAGCTCAGACCAGCTGCGGACGGCGATCTGCAGAAGTTACTGGATAGATGGACCTGATTGCACCCTCTTATCTTCAGGGGTGAGAAGGGCGAGGATGCCCAGGACTTTATTGATAGATGTAGGGACAGACTGCACAACATGAGGGTACTAGAGTCCCATAGAGTGGACTTCACTACTTTCCATCTTGAGGGAAGGGCCCACAGATGGTGGCAGTCCTACATCCTGAGTAGGCCAGCAGGTTCCCCTACCATCACTTGGGAGCATTTCACTCAGTTGTTCCTGGACAGGTATATTCCACCCTTCGAGAGGGAAAAGCTGCGATATCAGTTTGAGCAGCTGGAGCAGGGGAAGATGTCCGTGATAGATTACGAGGCCAAGTTTTCTGAGTTGTCCCGTCATGCCCTTATGATATTGCCTACTGATGCTGAGAGAGTGCGGAGATTTGTAGCAGGGCTGCACTCAGGTATTAGGGCCAACATGGCCCGAGAGGTGGAGATGGGGACTCACTATCAGCTTGTGGTCGAGATAGCTTGTCAGATTGAGGGTTATGGTTCGAGAGGCAGAGAGCAGGGTCAGCAGGATAAGAGGGCTATATTTTCAGGAGATTTCAGAGGTGCCCCAGCCAGGGGTAGAGGTCAATTCGGTAGAGGCCAGTCTAGCAGACCTCCATATTCAGCTCCTCCGCCACCTCCCCGTGGTGCTCCAGTGAGGCCCTATTTCAGCGCCATGCCATAGAGTTCCTACCACCCCCCAGCCATTCAGGGTTCTTTAGGAGGGTATTCCGGTCATCAGGGGTCTTCTATTCCATACTTCAGTGCCGTGCCGGAGAGTTCTCCCCATCCCTTAACTGTCTAGGGTCCTTCTTCAGGGCAGCAGGCCATGCCACTAGCCAGATGTTATGAGTGTAAGGACCCGGGCCATATGAGGAGGACTTGTCCCAGGCTTCGGGGCAAGGCCGTTCAGTAGAGCTATCAGCCTACACTTCCAGCCTCGGCGGTTCGTCCACCCAGAGGTACAGGGCATACTGGTAGAGGTCGTCCCAGAGCTGGAGGCCAGGCACGGGGAGCTCTACCAGCCCCTATTCATGCCAGCGGAGCTCCTGTTCATTCTCGCGGGGCTCAGTCTTCCGGTGCTCCAGCTAGATTCTATGTTATCCCGGCTAGATCAGATGTAGTGGCCTCAGACACCGTGATCACAGGTATTATTACAGTATGTGGTAGAGATGCATCCGTGTTATTTGATCCAGGATCCACTTATTCCTATGTTTCAGTCTTATTTGCTCATTTTCTGGATGTCCCTCGTGAGTCCTTTGGTTCTCCTATTTATATGCCCACTAACGTGGGCGATTCTGTGGTTGTAGACCGGATTTGTTGGTCCTGTGTGATTTCATTTTGTGGATTTGAGACTCGAGCGGATCTCTTATTGCTCGACATGGTTGATTTAGAGATTATTTTGGGCATGGATTGGCTATCTCCTTATCATGTCGTGCTAGATTTCCATGCCAAAACAATTACTCTAGCCATGCCCGAGTCTCCTAGGCTGGAGTGGAGAGGTTCCTCAGTTAGTACAGCCAGCCGGGTTATTTCATTCTTGAAGGCACGACATATGGTCGAGAAGGGTTGTCTGGCCTATTTTACTTATGTGCGGGACACCACAGCCGAGTCTCCAACGATTGATTCAGTGCTAGTAGTTCGAGAGTTTGCTGATGTATTTCCTACAGATCCTCTGGGCATGCCTCCGGATCTTAAGGTGCGGTCCTCGAGCCGCAGGTGCGGAGAATTTGTTAAGACAATGGGTTTTTATACACGTGAATTAACTCATTTCCCTTATCTTCTTCTTCTTCCTTGGGGCGATTTCCACCAGTTTAGAGGGGTAAACGACCTAGTTACCGAAGGGAAGTAAATTCTAATCTAATATTAGTTTTATGCATGGAATACTAGCTTAATTAACAACCTAAATTAGTGGAAATTCAAGAATGGGGTGGTAACCTAGGGCTTTCGATAATTAGAGAATATACCCGTGAAGTAGCTATGAAATCAAGTAGAAATCGTATATTAATGATCCTTAGGCTATCGGTGAGTGTCTCCTTCGTGAATTTTTGGAATCCGAGCATGTGGGCCCGGGGTTGGATTTTAGAATTTCTTCAAGAATGGAAAATTTACTAAATGAGTAGGACAATTTCCATATTTTGAGCATAAATTAATGAATTTATATAACCTTTGTCTAGTTTCGAGTCCTCAGGTGTAGAATTCGGAGTTTCAGGCGCGTTCTTGGTCCGGGGAGTAGGTTCGACACGAGGTGAGTCTCCTTTCTAACCTTGTAAGGGGGGATTTTACCCATAGGTGATTATAAATAATTGCATGTCCTTATTTTCGGGGGCTACGCACCCACGAAATGACGAGAGTCCATGCGTAGCTTCTACTATGTTATGTTGGGTAGTTCTAGGACTCACGAGCATGCTTATATGTGCCTTACATGTATTCCTAAACGTATCTTGAATTTCTTATTATCCTTGATTTGGCATGAGAATATTAGGAAGTTGTGATCCATGATATATTTATTAGGTTCTTGCCTTAAAGAATAACCTCTGATACTTCCCTAAAATTTGATAATTTTATGTATGTATGCGGCACCTCGTCTTGCGTATGATTCGTGAGCGGAATAGCCCTACTATTATGTCAACCGCGTCGCATGTTCGATTTGCGAGCGGGGTAATAAATGCATCTATGGTTCGAGTCGTTCGACCCTCAGCAGTGCACATTTATTTTTTGCGACGTTTCGGTCGTACGTGTCCGGCCTATTATGTGATGTATGATTTACTGGGAATTGTTGTAATTGTACAAACTGGTTCATGTTAATAAGGGAATTTAGTACATTATGTGCTACTGAAATTTGACATGCAAAGGTAAATACAACTATACTGGATGATTTATCTCTTTGTGATTTCTACGACTGTTATACCTGCCTAGTTCCTATTAAATCATATTGTTTAGAAATGCTGACCCTAGTAAGTATCACGTCTACCTCTCGTCACTAACTCTTCGAGGTTAGGCGGGATACTCACTGGGTATATATTTGTTTATGTACTCATGCTGCACTTATGTACTTATTTGTACAGGTTCTGAGGCTGGTGCAACTTGTTATCGACCAGATCTCGATTCTGATCTCAGTTGGACCCGACTTCATGGTGAGCTGCTTCTCCTGACGATTCTCGGCGGAACCTTAGAGTTTTCTTTTGCTTATTTCTCGTCTATTCCTTTCAGACAGTGGGATTGTATATTATGTTTTTTATATTCTGTTAGTATGCCCGTAGGACTTGTGACACTAGTTCCTGGCACACACGTAGTTATTTTTTTGGTTTATGGGCCTGTTTATATACATATTGGCACATTACAAATCATGACTGTTTTGATTAAAACTGGCTAATTATCCTTGTCAAATCATGTTTTAAATTTTAAAAAATGAGTATATTTTAAAGTGCTTAAACTAATAAGAAGGAACCTTTAGTAAATTAAGAGTCGGCTTGCCTGACCCCGTTGTTGGGCGCCATCACGACATTCAGTTAGGATTTTGGGTCATGACACATATTCCATAAACTGCCCCTCGGGTGTAACATCATTGAAGTTCAGAGTGAAATTAGTAAAATCATAAGTAGCCTCTCGGGCAAAACATGTATCAGAAACTGGCCCTCGGGCGTAACATCACTCAGAATCAGCCCCTCGGGCATACCACACATTCACTCATAATCACTCAGGCAACCTCACAGTCACTCATTCCTCCCAATCACTCGTCACTTGACACTCGACACTCGGCACTTGGCACTCGCACTCAATAGGTACCTGCGCTCATTGGGGGTGTACAGACTCCGGAGGGGCTCCTGCAGCCCAAGCGCTAATTTCAAGCCATCTCGTGGCATAATCACTCGGGCTCTCGACTTCTCACATATCATAAACAACGTAACATGTTGTGGCGTTCAGCCCGATCCCATAGTATCCTCACAACATAGGCCCTCGACCACATTCAGTCACAAATCTCTCAAAAAGCCACTCGAAGCTATCAATAAACGGGGTACTCGACCCAAAATATCATTGTACATCACAAAAGAGTATATATAAGACCGAGCTTCGAAATCAATTAAACATGATACAACTGTGTGTAAATCAAAAGTCAATACAGTGAGGAAAAGCAGAAAACAGTCCCCAAGGGGTCTAAACAGGTCGGCATAAGGCCCCAAACATGGCGTACAACCCAAAATATAGTAATAGTCTTAAAGCACAATTTATGATATGGTTTAGAAGAAATTACGCAACTGAATAGCTTCTACGGACGGACGAAGTAACAATCCCCTATCAATGCTTCAAAATAGTGAGAAAATACAAAGTCCGGGTTTCATACCCTCAGGACAAGATTTACAGTCATTACTACCTTAAACCGAATGAAAATCTACCCTGCAATGCCCTTGCCACTCCACACGGCCTCAAATCACCCTGAATCTATTCAAAATCAGATTTATACCATCAATATAGGCTAAAGGAAAAAAGCCCACGCGAAAATACTCAAATTACATCAAAAATCCCGAAATTGGCCAAACCCGACCCCCGGGCCCACGTCTCAGAATCCGATAAAAATCACAAAAATAGAATCCTTACACTCTCATGAGTCTATCCATATCAAATATATCAAAATCCGACGATAAATGACCCCTCAAATCCTTAAATCAAAGTCTCAAATTTCCAAGCCCTAAACCCTCAAATTATACCATTAAACTCCACTAATTCCATGCTTAATCAATCAAATACCAACATAGAATCGAGTTTTAGTTCCAAGAAACTTACCTCCACGAAAAATCCTTGAAATCCCTCTTCAATTTGCTCCCAAAAGCCTCAACCCGTATGAAAATATGATGAAAAATGCCTAAAATACGCAAAGGCAAGTATTTATATGCTCTGCCCAGGGGTTCCACACCTGCGGTCACTTTCACGCACCTACGGACTCGCACCTGGGGTCCCAGGTGCGCATCTGCGATCTCCACTTAAGCTCCCATTTTCCGCATCTACGACTTACCGCTCGCAGGTGCGATCCTTCTTTCGCATCTGCAGAAGCTACCCAAGCCTCCATTTTCCGCTCCTGTGGCACATTCTCCGTAACTGCGCTTATCGCACCTGCAGTTCCCCGTTCGCAGGTGCGGCCACACAAGAAAAATCACATCAGCAGCCTTTATGCTGCATAATCCAAATCCAACCCTTCCGATGACCATCCGAAATCACCTCAAGCCCCTCGGGGCCTCAACCAAATATACCGACACATCATATATCATCACACGAACTTAGTCGAACCCCTGTTACACTCAAAAATATCATCAAAACACCAAATAAGTCAAAAATTCAAGCCTAAGGAATCCTAAACTTCCGAAATTCGCCAACGATGACGAAACCAACCAAAACACGTCCGAATGACCTGAAAATTTGCACACACATCCAAAATGACACTACGAACATGTCCCAACTTCCGTAATTCCATTCCGACCCCGATAGCTAATTTTCCAATGATGATCGGAAAGCGCCAAAAAACTCGATTTCACCTAATCAAACCTAATTCTACTTCGGACCTCCGAAACACACTCCTAAGTCCCAAATCACCTAATGAAGCTATCTGAGCCATAAAACCACATTCTGAAATCATATACCTATAAGTCAACTTCCGGTTGACTTTTCCAACTATTGAACCAATTTAAGAGACTAAGTGTCTCAT
>ML305159.1:7062-26592 GCA_005239505.1 Nicotiana paniculata
TTTTTTTTTTTTTTTCTCGATTCATGACACGTGTTAGATGACCTGTAAATAAAGATTTATACAGTTGAAATAAATAGTCAAGGCATCTAAAAAGATATAAAACATACATAGTTTGATTTTTATTATTTTGGCTATAATTTTTTATATAGCTCTAAATTATGGAGCTCTAAAATATTTGTTTTTATAGATATTACCGTAAAAAATAAAAATACACCGTTAAAATAAATAGTCATTGCATCAAAAAAAGAAATAAAAAGAGTGTACATTGTAAGTTCATTATTTTGGCTATACCTTTTTATTTGGTAAAAAAATAATGGAGCTATAGCCATTTTTTTTACTTATTTGACTCAAAAATAAAAATACACAATTAAAATAAATGGACATTATATCTAAAGAAAAAATAAATACACAACTATTATTTTTGCTAAAAGTTTTCTATTTGGCTAAAATGATGGAGTTCCAACCAAACTTTTACAAATTTGGCCAAAACAAAGAAGAAATATGCAGTTGGAACAAATACACATTATATCTATAGAAAAAATTAAAAGAATAAAAGTTAGAGTAAAGTCCACATTATATGTTAAGATGAAGCAAGAAGAAATACATAGTTATAATAAATAAATCATTATATATGACTATGTGGCAATTAAAAATTAAAAAATAACCTACTTGAAAGCTGATTTTTTAATTTTTCTTCATCCCACGCGCTTAAAAGAGAGTGCACCCACACTATTGACACGACTCAAATTCTCAAACCACGGGATCATGATGGCGCCTAACACAATACTTGCTAGGCAAGCCAATGTTAGAAATTTACCAACCATTTCCTTTAAAGTTACTTACACATAATAGAACCATTCAACATAAATACGAATCTAATATTCTCCACTAGATAACTTCATGAAATACTAATAACGAATAATGATAAAACCGAACCACGAACTAAATATATAACTATAAAACTACCCAGGATCTAGTGTCACAATTCACGAATTACTAAGAATACTACAAATAATGGCTGAAAGAAGTATATATGTCTGTTCGAACGAAATAAAACAACGTCTATAAAGTAAAGAGAAGACTCCAGGAATCTGCGGACGCCAACAGATCTACCGCGTGTCTCCGAACTAAAATGCTCAGCTACTAATGTCACGGTCCAAAATCCTATGAAAGGTCGTGATGGCGCCGCACATCCCTGTCAGGCAAGCCAACACTAAAAGTTAATTAAATTTCTATTTTAGTGTTTTGAAATCATTACTTTTCATTACATATTATAATAATCAATAAACTTTACTGAGCAAATAACGATGTCTTAACAAATTTAATTAACAGATAAATCCCAAAGTCATCACAGAACCCGGTGTCACAAGTGCATGAGCAATTTCTAAGAAATAATGTTATACAATAACTGTCCGGAATACAAATTGGACAGAAAAGAAAAATACAATACTCTGAAGGAGACTATGCTGGCTGCGGGCCGTCTCGGGGGATGCTACTCACCTAAGTCTCCATATCAACCATGTCGCTGCGCCAAGCTAGGCCACTAGACATACATGTGCCTATGCAAGAAAATGCACAACAAGTGTAGTATGAGTACAAACGTGTACCCAGTAAGTGTCCCGCCTAACCTCAAAGAAGTAGAGACGAGAGGTCGACTACGACTCTTACTAGAGATCCAATAATATCAGGTACAGTAACGTAATGAATAAATATGAAACAGAGTAAATATATAAAACAAACAAGTATAAATCACACGGTACGATTCCCTCCTTACAATTCGCTCAGCTCACCATTAGCTTCCTTCCGTAACCAAGACATATACATAGATACAGGGGGTTCCATCAAAGAGGTTGTTATACTTCAATTAAGGGGAAAACCCTCAGATACACTGGCGTCTAGCCAAATATTACGCATGACTCAATGAGGATAGTGTGTGTATGTATATATATATATATATATATATATAGGAAATGCCGAGGAGTACAGATCGATCCAACATTAAAGTAAATTGTGCACTGCCGAAGGGTCGAACGGCGCGAACGATAGATACATCTATTAACCTTCCGAGGCGAACGACCCGCTCCCATGAGAGTGTGGTACATAAATCCTGCCGAGGCGAACGGCCCGATCCCATAAGAGTGTGGTACATAAATCCTGCCGAGGCGAACGAGCCAATCCCATAAGAGTGTGGTTCATAAATCATGCCGAGGCGAACGGCCCGATCCCATAAGAGTGTGGTAGGAGGACTTACCCCGCTCGCGAATCATATATGTGACGTGGCTACACATACTTTTCTCTAGTTATAAAAGTATTCTTCCATTTCTTTTTAAAAGATGATCTTTCAGTGAAAGCTTTCAAGATTTCCATTTTTATAACAATTTTCGATTCCTTTAAAAAATATTTAATAAGTATGCTTAAACCAGCCTCTTCACAACGCAAACAATAACACAAATAAAGTATAATAAAAACAAAGCATGATGTAAGCCTAAAACTACCCGGACATAGGCATAACCAGTAGCTATGTACGGACTCTCGTCACCTCGTGCGTAAGTAGCCCCCACAAATAGTAGCACATATTTAATTAGTTCACCTATAGGGACAATTCCCCCTCACAAGGTTAGAAAGGAGACTTACCTCCCTCCGAAGATTCATAACCGACCTCCAAGCCCTTTCGATGACTCAAATTGATGCACAACGCCCCAAAACTATCCAAATAATGGGAAAACCAATGAAAATATACTCTAATACTTATAAAAATTCAATTTATATAAATTCCTAACTCCGGTCGGAAAGTTGACAAAATTTCCATCGGGCCCACGTGCCCGGGTTCCGAAATTTCTCGGAGATAAACTCTACCCATAGCCTTACTAACTCAAATATATAATTTACTCTAATTTTCATGCTCAAATTCGTGGTCAAACCCAAGAATGCAAATTCTAGGTTTTCTTCCAAATCCCATAATTTTCCACAAATTCCCACACTTAAATCCGTACCTTAAACCATGTATTTAACTTGAAATGAATTGGAACAACTTACCTTGTGATGCTTGAAGAAAATATTCCCTTGAAGCTCTCCAAAATTGCCCACACCAAATGAAAATAGGAGAAGAATGGCCAAATTTCCCGTTTTAAACACTGCAACTGCCTCCAATCTTTCCTCACCTGCGGTTACTACGCCCGCACCTGCGCCCAAACTATCACACCTACGGCTTTCTCCTTCCCCAGCCGTCTCCGTACTTCCTCTCCCTCATCCGCACCTGGGCACTCGCAGGTGCGGAAATAACCTCACACCTGCAGCCCCCATCCAAGCCACCCTTTTCCGCTTCTGCGACACCCTAGCCGCACCTGCGGCCAAAACCTCGCGGGTGCGGTCACACCAGATGACAGCAGCCTCAGCTTTCTCTCAACTCCAAATTTGATCCGTTAACCACCCGAAATACACCCGAAGCCCCAGGGACCCCGTCTAATTACACCAATCTATTCCAAAACATAATGCGGACCTTCCCGAGGCCTCAAATCTCATCAAATAACATCGAAACAATGGATCGCATCACAATTCAATCTTTATGAACTTTGAAACTTACAACTCCTACATTCGATGTCCGATTGACCCCAAATTTTGCACACAAGTCACATTCAACATTACGGACCTGCTCCAACTATCGGAATCGCATTCCGACCCCGATATCAAAATTTCCACTTATGGTCGGATTTCTCAAAAACCTTCAAATTTCTATCTTTAGCCAAATGACTTCAAAATAACCTATGAACCTCCGAATTAACTTTCGATCGCACTCCCTACTTCAGAATCACCATACGAAGCTATTCCGAGACTCGGAATCCCAAACGGACATCAATATCACTGAAGTGCACTTCAACCTAGACTTATGAAATTTCTTCTAAAATGCTGACTTCTACAATATGCGCTAAAACGCTCCCGGTTCATCAAAAATCCGATCCGAACAAACGCCCAAGTCTGAAATCGTCATACGAACCTGTTGGAACTTCAAATCCTGATTGTGAGGTCTTCTACTCAAAAATCCAATCTTAGTCGATTCTTCCAACTTAAGGCTTCTGAAATGAGAATTTTCTTTCCAAATTAACTCTAAACTTCCCGAAATTCAATTCCGACCACACCTACAAGTCATATCACCTGAAATGAAGTTGCTCATGGCCTCAAACCGCTGAACGACGTTCTAGAGCTCAAAACGACCGGTCGGGTCATTACATTCTCTCCCACTTAAACATACGTTCGTCCTTTAACGTGCTAAGAACTGCTCCGGAGTTGTCTGAAATCATTGTTTAACAACTCGTGCACCTGCCCGTGCTACCACGACCTAGTTGAGTACACTTGCTCGAACAATCCTGAAGATATCCTCTTCTATCTAGGCAAATGGGCCTTAGAACCAGGTCCTCAACATCCAAAATCCTCTGCCAGGCCTGTTTCCAATATATGAACACCATATCAACTACCACACGATGTACCAGAACATGACTGCATACCTTTGCTGAATTAGCACCATGCACCGCATAATTCATCATCTAACCACAATGACATTCCCTGAACCTTAATAGCCAAAATTTCACAAATCTGGTGCTCCCAATGTACCTCAGGACACCTGCATATAAGTCCTGCTATAATGCTTACGATACCGACACAACGGAGGAGATATATAGAAATTCACGATCAACTGTAGAGTCAACAAATCATTGAATCTCCCCTCCTGACTAGAATCATCTCCTCGTTACTAACCAAATAATGGTATTTTTCCTTTAATATACTTTACATAATGTTATCGCACTGGTCCCTGATCCAATAATCTCGTCTTTCCCAGTATGAACCACTCAGGAAACAAATCACCCAGACATGACCAACAGTCTCACATGATGCCACAACATGCCAATAGGCCACAACTCGAACATGATACATAATGAATTGAATTACGAAAGGAACTACTCAACTCATGCAATTAATATGAACCTTCCTCCGAAAACCAGGAAGCAAACCACAAGAAAATAGATATAGGGAACCTTACTCAACATCACACTGTTGCGGCGTGCAACCCGATCCAAATAACATATCCGTGGCGGCATGCCACCTGATCCACACATGAAATTTACATAAGGAGATACATACCGAGATAAATTTCTCATTACCACAAAATATCGAATACCGGTCACAAGCACGCTAAGTGTATGATACCATCCTGGGGAGACTGATAGAGTCATACGCTACAAAAACTCAAGCGCAACTGAGGTGCGATGCATAATCTGAATCTCAAGAGCCATCCTGCTCACATAACATCATCACTACGCGGAAATCTCAACACATAAGAAATTATCAAGCCATTCCAAAACTCACACGGCACAACATAATATTACATGAAATGGACGGAGATGGAACAACATCTAATGTTCTAATACCCCCTCTATGAGAAGCGCTATACTGAAATGAACACATTTGACTCATAAAGATCCCATAATCATATTTGAACCCATTCACAACCCTCAAGCCGATTTTGCTCGCACTGCACTAGACTGATAGCTTTACCTGGGTCCATATTAACCCACTTCCTCTCATAATACGCAAGAACAACCATCATAACTGGGGAAAACACCCGACAATCCACAACCAAATGAACCGAACGCCTTCCAGGCATAAATTCTCAAATAAGAAATATTACACTTCTTTATACTCAGTCAAAATCTTCAATCCATAAAGTGACTGCATGTCACACTCATACGATCCTCCCGTGGTCATGCTCCCACGACCTTCCACACAAGGTAGTAAGTCTGCACATCCACCACTGGCCACACTAACGATGTAAAACAAATCAAGAACCCATGACCGGCCATGATGCTTGAATGCTCCCAAATACCAGCACAACCCACATGCATAACTTAATCACACTGAAGGAACTGATCACTGTCGTACATGTGCTGTTTCAACCATGGCTAACCAATCTATAATGTTTTAATTATTCTTAATTGCCTAAAAAACAATAGTAATTCCATTCAACACATAACGAACTCAATCCTCACTCATCCCGAGTGGCCTTGATTCATGAAACCATGTTGTCTCAATCCCACAAACTGTCTCATACCCTCTTTGTGCACATTCACATCTTCGACTGATATACCCATCCTGATAATCTTTCTCCAAATCCGGAGTTTATTTCTCTCATTCCCCCAATACTATACTGCAAGCCGAAGACATCATGGAACATTCCGGGCCTCCTATCACAATCTGTTGAAAGTCCATATCCTTAGCCATACTGCGTACACAAAACCCTTAAGCACCACATTCTTAACCATCGAATTCATTAGGACCACTATTGAGAGTCACCCACTCTGACTTGGCCCGAACACAATCAACTCCAAGGCTCTTATAGAACACGAACACCCCTTTCAATGATGCACGTGACTGAGTCACCACCCTTATAACTCGCCTATGCACTAAGCATAAATCCTGAATCTTCCAAAGCCTAACCATGGTCCAATAGGGCCAACTTTTGCACACATTTATCAAATCCCATGCGCAATTAACATTTCACTCCTTTCCCCTTAGCTGTAATAACTTGCCAATACTCCGATAATCCGCAACCCCATGAGAAGATAATCCTGCAACCCAATCGCAGACGATGGGACTCTCCTACTTAGCCCGAAGCTACTCCTTGCACCACTCTGGACCCCACCGAAATTCTTTCTTCATTGCTGACATGATCTTGCTCAACCAACCCGTCAAATTCTTCTAAATTCTCCTGTCACCATTCCATGAATACTCTAATTCTCTAGCATCACTCACATATTCGGCCTCCCACCAAATATCCACTAGACTTCCTCGCAGAAACTTGCCAACCACACGATCGCTAACCTGCTACAGGAGATAACCCACCTGTGGAAATTACCAACTGACACCTTCCAACGATGTTGTACTGCAAAATCTCTACGAAATCAATACCCCATCCTACGCCCATCCTTATTTACCAACTTTACCAGTCCGTCATCTCCTCATGGACATCTACCAAAAGTGCGACAACATCTTCCAATTCACCGCTATATTGCATCCTTCTTCATCCCGAACAACTCCTCTCTGTTGTATCCAACCTTCCACCGAAATAGCCAATATTTCAATTTAAGTATGTGGACCCCATCATCGTCCACTAAAATTCCCAAATCACTCCAAACTTGCCCTCAAGAGGTGCATCTATCTTACCACAGAACTCATATGCTACGCTGCCACTCTCCCACTTTGGTTAAACTCACTCCTGCAAGCAACTACCTGACCTCCTTTTATTACACCTGGCCTTTTAGAAATTTAACCATCACCTGGCACTTCCCACGTGTCCTTCCTTATCCCTTGCTGCCCAGTCGTTTCCTTAGGCAAATAGCTATCTTTGTAGCACTTAAACTAGCAGATCACCACAACTTCAAACCTTTCCGAAGATCATCTTTTTCGAGCTGCCTTTATTAAAAATACTTATTCAATATTGAACCACCGCACACCACGACCTCTGACAACCACTTCTTCAATATTACTTCACAACACTCTGACCCAATGCAACCGAAGAAACTATAACACCAACGAACTTAACATATTCTATTCGATAAAAAACATCGATACCACACCAGAGACGAAAATTCCGCCTCGCTTGAAAACACTAAGTCTTATTATTCTTTCAACCCAAATTTGAACATTCATAGTTCAATTGCCTTTCCTCCGCCGGAACTAAAATACTAAAATCTCGAGATCACGCTCTGAGAACACCTCCTTTCAAGTAATTTTGCTCCGACATATGGGCAAAAATCCTACCATCATATCAACATCGCGCGACAACCAATAGTAAGCATCATAACAACCTGAGCATAGTCTCAAAGCTCTCAGAAACACAATTACTGAGCTGAAACAACATAATATCCTTCCACAGAGTGACGACAATAGCCCCAACCAACTACGCATGGAAAAACATCACGCACCGTATCTGTAGTACCATTACCATTCTTCAAATTCCCCATTTATAGCAAGCGCTTCACGACGCGTAAGATGGAATAGAAAGAAATGCAGGTACAAGCCTTAAAGAGAAACAAACCGCACGATGAGAAATCAAGAAGGGAAGTACTCCTAGTAGACCTGTATCCCCTCGAAGATAAGTACAGAAGTCTTCGTACCGATCCGCAAAACTCTACTAGGCTTGCTCATGACTCATGAAACCTAAGGGAACCTAGTGCTCTGATACCACGTTGTCACGACCCAAAATCCTATGAAATCTCGTGATGGCGTCGGACACCCCTGTCAGGCAAGGAAACACTAAAAGTTAATTAAATTTTTATTTTAGTATTTTGAAATAATTAATTTTCATTACATTATATACTTATCAATAAACTTTACTGAGTAAATAATGATGTCTTAACAAATTTAATTAACAGATAAATCCCAAAGTCATCCTAGAACCTGGTGTCACAAGTGCATGAGCAATTTTTAAGAAACAATGTAATACAATAACTGTCCGCAATACAAATTGGACAGAAAAGAAAATTACAATACTCTGAAGGAGACTCTGCTGGCTGCGGGCCGTCTCGGGGGATGCAGCTCACCTAATTCTCCATATCAACCATGCCGCTACGCCAATATAGGCCATTAGACATACATGTTCCTGTGCAACAAAATGCACAGCAAGTGTAGTATGAGTACAAAATAACGTGTACCCAGTAAGTGTCCCGCCTAACCTCAAAAAAGTAGTGACGAGAGGTCGACTACGACTCTTTCTAGGGTTCCAATAATATCAGGTACAGTAACATAATGAATAAATATGAAATAGAGTAAATATAAAAAACAAACAAGTATAAATCACACGGTACGATTCCCTCCTTGCAATTCACTTAGCTCACCATTAGCAAATTTCTTCCGTAACCAAGGCATATACATAGATACATGGGGTTCCATTAAAGAGGTTTTTATACTTCAATTAAGGGGAAAACCCTCAGATACACTGGCGTCTAGCCAAATATTACGCATAATTCAATGAGGATAGTACATATATATATGTTACAACCCATATTCATGTACGTTGGTTCATGCCATAAGTTATTCTACGTAAATCTGAGAAGACATTATCTTTAAGACGATAAGAAGTTAATCCTATTGGTCTTAAATGATACAAGAGTGTATAAGGGTGATTAACAAGTATTAGAAGTTAGACGAATCAAGGATGTTGTAACCCGTATTTTTGGGTAAACATAGGGGTTCTTAAAATTCTCAAGAGGTTTTGTTTTAAGGTATTTGAATCATATAATATCCGTATCATAATTCTTGAAGTCAAACGAGTTATGAAACAAAAGTCGACAAAAAGTGTCGCAACTTATGTTCATAATTTTATTTAAACTTTAGGTCAAATGTTACTAAGTTTTTCTCCCAATTTGCTTGAAATTATGGGGTGATATACCCACCAAATTGAATATCTATGAGTCTAGTTTCCAACACATTAACCATTTATCACTACGACATCAGAATAGAGAGATATAGGCATTGTTGCGAGACTGCACAGGCTGCTAGGTGACAAGTAGGTGTGTCACCTACTTGGTTAAATGAGAGCGCAAAATAGGCAATTTTGGGTTGTCCAAATAGCCCATTTAAAGTCTTATCTCCAGCAGTATAAGCCTCATTTTATATCACAAATAACCAGACCTAAACCCTTGCAAGTTTCCTCCCAAAAATTATCCACAAACCCTAATTGATTTTCTCTCTCTTTCAAGTTCTAATTGGGGGTAAAACCTAGAGTTTGAAGAACCAACATAAGGGCTGAGTTATCCAACAATTAAGGTAAGTTTACTGCTATATTTCATCCATTTTTCTGCTGTAAATTCATGGAAATTCGTTCTATACTTGTAAGAACTCACGAGACAGTGATCGGAAGCCGTGAGTTCGAGTTATTCAATTGTAGCGGACTGTTTTGTGGACTGTTTTGTGTTTCTATTGGGCTGCGTGTTTTCCTACTATTTTTTGGAGTTTTGGAGGATTAAGGGTGTGTATAAACACCATATATATGTAGGGTGGTGGTCTGGTCGTTCGTTGTAACATTTCCGGGTCGTTTGACACTGCTTTGGTGGTTGTCTTATGTATGAAGTGATTAGGTTGTGTGGACTGTTTTGGGAGGCTCAATATGATTATTATTGATGTTGTTTGGGATCGTTTTTGATTGTTTTGACTTGTGTGAAGTCATATATATAGGGGAGGTGATTTCCATTTCATCGTAAAATATGTTATGGTCGATACATAATAGTTACGACGCTTAAACGATAACGATAGTGTCGTTTATGTTATTGTAGCTTAAGGAGTCG
Organism: Nicotiana paniculata; assembly: GCA_005239505.1. Lineage (NCBI taxonomy): Eukaryota > Viridiplantae > Streptophyta > Magnoliopsida > Solanales > Solanaceae > Nicotiana > Nicotiana paniculata. The sequence continues at coordinate 17,400 of ML305159.1, forward strand.
TGAAATTTGCATAGCTTGAGGTTGGGAAGTATATATACAAGGTATGTGAGGCTATCCCGTTCCTTCTTTTGAACGACTCCTATTATACATAATGCAATGAACGAGCTTCCAAAGATACTCTACTCTTAGAAGCTAGCAGTACTTACATTTTTTCCCTTCTTATGGAACAATTGATGTTGAGGTTGCTTCTCTTATTATTATGTTATCAATGTTGTTGGTACTTCCTGATTCTTATAATATTCTTGATGAAGAGTTAGTCCTAATAACGTGTACGGAAAATATCGACCTTACGTCACTCCGAAATGTTAAGAATATGATTCATATGAGTCCTACATGCATTATATATATATATTTTCACTCTACCGAGCCATGCTATAGTCGGTCGGGTATGTCACCTATTATGCAACCACTGATCAGTTGGGTTTTACCGAGCTCCACGTGGCCGGGTACGTTTTACCGAGCCTATTACAGCCGGGTACGATATGATGATGATGTTGCCCACAGAGGCGTATGTTTTAAAAGTTTATGTATATATATATATGTGTATAACGCATTTCATGTCAGTATCCCTCAGAGGTACCCAGATGTTATAGGTTGTATATACTCTATCCCTGTTTACATTACTGTTCTTACTTATGCTTTCCTGCTTTACATACTCAGTACTTTATTCATAATGACGTCATTTTTATTTGTGGACGCTGCATCTCGTGCTGCAGGTCCTGGTAGACAGGTAGACGCAACTCCTCCACCACAGTAGTCTTCCTAGTTCAACGGTTATTGGAAAGATCCTTTCTCCGGACTTGTCGTGGTCTTGGTATGCATTTTTGTTATTAGATATTATGGGTATGTCGGGACACTATTCCGGAATTGTTGTATCACTTATGCTCATTTAGAGGCTCATAGACAGATGTCGACTCATGTATAGTTGGTATGCCTTGTTGGCTAATTTTTGTTGTATAGTCTTTCATGGCAGCATTGTAGCTCGTACCTTATATGTAGTTTATTAGTAGTTTTGTCATCCCATGTGATATAGGTTCATGCCATTATCTTTCATTGCTTATTGTTCATGATCCATATCTACCATTTATATTGATCTCGTCAACCCTTAAAGATAATAAAGAAGGTTAGATAAATTTACGTTAGTGCTCGGCAAGTATGGCCCAGGTGCTAGTCATGATCCTCCAGTTTGGGTCGTGACAAACTTGGTATCAAAGCAAGTCTGTCCTAGGGGTTGTCTATGAGCCGTGTCTAGTAGAGTCTTGATTATGGATGTGTAGCTCCACATTTATAATCAGGAGACTACATGACATCTAGGGTGATTACCTTCTTCCCGAATCTAGATCTTGCGTAGAGTTGAGTCTTTAGTATTCGTATCTAATATTGACCTTGTTTTATTTCAACTATGCCTTCCACTAGGAAGCAAGAGATTAGTAGACGGCTTGATATAGCTGCGGGAGAGGGTACCAGTTAGGTGCCTCAAGCCAGAGAAGGCAAAGTGAGGCTCAAAGTGAGATGTCGTCTCATACCTCATCTACTCCGTCTCATGCAGAGGATTTTAGGAGGCACCCAGCACCACCAGTTCCTCCGTCTGGCCCTACAGACCAGGATATGTGGAGTGCGGTTTAGTTATTGACTAGCTTGGTAGCTTCTCAGGCTCAAAGGCAGAATACCGGTGCTGTTGATAAACCAGATAGTATGAGAGTTCGTGATTTTATTGATCTAGACCCTCCAGTGTTTACCGGATCATACCTCAAGGAGGACCCGCAGACTTTTATTGACCAGATTCATCATACACTGTGGGTTATGCATGCTATAGATACAGAGGTAGTAGAGTTGGCTTCTTATCGGTTACGAGATTTAGCGGTTTCTGGTATGATAGTTGGGAGAGATCCAGGGGTCTGAACGCCCGTCCTGCTGTGTGGAAGGATTTTTCTGAGGCCTTTCTTTGTCACTATTATCCAGTTGAGATATGACGAGCTAGAGCTGATAAGTTCTTGAACCTTAGACAAGGTAATATGAGTGTGCGAAAGTATAGTATGCAGATTGATTCTTTAGCAAGGTATGCTCCCCATATGGTGGCCGAAATGAGTGATATGGTGCATATGTTCGTGAACAGGTTGGGACCACATTTGATAAATGAGTGCACGACAGCCTCCTTGGTGGAGGGCAGGGATATTTCCCATATTCAGGCTTATGCCTAGACCCTAGAGGATCGTAAGCGTCAGCAAAGGGCAGATAGGCAGCAGGATAGGGGCCAACATAAGCGGGCGATATTTGTAGGGTATTCTCATGACTTCAGAGGTAGTGTTAGGCCCCAGTATTCGGGGAGTTCAGCGCCACCTGTAGCTAGTGCTCCTCCACAATTTTAGAGGCCTCGGTATGATTGATTTACCTATTCTGGTCCAGGTCAGAGTTCACGGGCATCAAGCTCACAATATCATAGGGATACTAGCCAAACGAGACCTCCAACACCCCGTTGTGATCAGTGCGGCAAGGCCCACTTTGGACTGTGCCATCTAGGTTCTGATGCGTGCTATTCTTACAGACAGCCTGGCCATATGATGCAGGATTCTCCTAACAGAGAAAGTGGTGGTATGGCTCAGCAAACTGGATCTTTGTCTGGTTCTTCCTCATTAGTTCGACCTCCAGCACGGGGTTTTCAGCAGTCGACAGGTCGTGGTAGAGGTAGAGGTGCAGTGCCGAGTTCGAGTAGTGCTCAAAATCGAAACTATCTCTAGTAGGTCGACAGGATTTTGAGTCGTCTCAGGATGTTGTTACAGGTATATTGTCTGTGTTTTCTTACGATGTATATGCGTTTATTGATCCGGGATCTACATTATCATATGTTACACCCTTTGTGGATAATAAGTTTGGCATTGGACCTAAATTGATAAGTAAACCACTTGCGGTAACTACTCCTATAAGAGATTCTATGATTGCTAGAAGGTTATATAGAGGTTGCACAGTGATGATTTGTAGTCGTCAAACCTCAGCGAATTTATTTGAATTAGAAATGGTTGATTTCGATGTGATAATGAGAATGGACTGGTTAGCCTCATGCTATGAAAATGTTGATTGTCGTACGAAGATAGTAAGGTTTCAATTTCCTGATGAACCCATCATCGAGTGGAAAGGGAAAATTAATACGCCAAAAGGTAGGTTTATTTCCTATCTTAAGGCAAGGAAGATGATCTCAAAAGGGTTACATTTATCATCTCCTTCGCGTTAGGGATGCGGAGGCGAAGCCTACTACTCTACAATCCATCCCCGTGGTCAATGAATTTCCAGATGAACTCCCAGGTCTTCCTCCTGAAAGGGAGATTGAGTTTAGCATTGATGTGTTGCCTGACACTCAACCCATATCTATTCTTCCATACAGGATGGCCCCGAAAGAGTTTCAAGAGTTGAAGGACTTGCTGGATAAAGGCTTTATTAGGCCTAGCACTTCACCTTGGGGTGCGCCAGTCCTGTTCATGCGGAAGAAAGACGGGTCGTTAAGGATGTGTATTGATTATCGATAGTTGAATAAGTTTACTATAAAGAACACCCACTTCTAAGGATTGACGACCTGTTTGACCAACTCCAGGGTGCCAAGTATTTCTCTAAGATTGACTTACGTTCAGGGTATCATCAGGTGAGGATTAAGGAGAAGGATATTCCAAAGACGACCTTCCGGACAAGATATCAGCACTTTGAGTTCTTGGTGATGTCGTTCGGGCTAACAAATGCCCCAGCAGCTTTTATGGATCTCATGAATACTGTATTCAGGCCCTATCTTGAAGTGTTCGTGATTGTATTCATTGATGACATTTTGGTGTATTCTCGTTCTGAGGTGGAACATGCGGGCCACTTGCGGATAGTATTACAAACGCTTCAGGATCGTAAGTTATATGCTAAGCTCTCCAAATGTGAATTCTGGATGAACTCAGTAGCATTCCTTGGCCATGTGATATCTAACAAGGGTATTAGTGTCAACACTCAAAAGATTGATGCATTAAAGAATTGGCCGAGACCTACAACACCATCAGAAGTCCGCAACTTCCTGGGGCTAGCAGGATATTATAGGAGATTTGTAGAAGGGTTTTCCTCTATATCCGCACCATTGACTAAGTTAACATAGAAAGCTACTAAGTTCCAGTGGCCTAACGCTTGTGAATGAAGTTTTTAGGAGTTAAAGAATCGATTGACATCTGTGCCAATGCTCACTCTCCCAGAAGGAACAAAAGGTTATGTGGTATATTGTGATGCCTCAGGTGTAGGTTTGGGGTGCGTATTGATGCAACATGGGAAGGTGATTGCTTATGCATCACGACAATTGAAGAAGCATGAAAAGAATTACCCGACCCATGATTTGGAATTGGCTGCAGTAATATATTGTTTGAAGATATGGCGACACTACTTATACGGCGTCCATGTTGACATCTACACAGATCACAAGAGTTTGCAATACATATTTAAGCAGAAGGAGTTGAATTTGATTCAGCGTAGGTGGCTTGAATTACTGAAATATTACGACGTCGATATATTGTACCATCCCGCTAAAGTCAATGTTGTGGCAGACTCTCTCAGTCGTAAGTCAATGGGAGCTTAGCACACATTGAGGCAGGTAGACAGGGGTTGACTAAAGAGCTTCATCAGCTAGCCAATATGAGAATTAGATTGTTAGACTCTGATGACGGAGGGGTTAGTGTACAGAATACATCAGAATCATTTTTGGTAGCCGAGGTAAAAGCACGTCAATATGAAGATCCTACCTTAGTAAAATTGAGAGAGAGCATTCAACAGTGTAAAATTACGGCTTTTGAGATCGGAGCAGATGGGGCACTGAGATACCAGGGCAGGTTATGTGTGCCTGATGTGGTAGGGTTGAGAAAGAAAATTATGATTCAGATTCATCAATCCCGATATTCCATCCATCCTGGCTCGACAAATATGTATCATGATGTTAAGGAGCAGTATTGGTAGGATAACATGAAGAAGTCTATTGCAGAATGTAGCCCAGTGTCCTAATTGTCAACAAGTAAAAATCGAACATCAGAAATCCAGTGGATTGCTTCAGAATATAGAGATTCTGACCTGGAAATGGGGGTGATTAATATGGACTTTATTATTGGATTACCTCGCTCTTATCATAAGTTTGACTCCATATGGGTGATAGTTGATCGACTTACAATATGTGCCCATTTTCTGCCAGTTAAGACAACTTACACAGCTGAAGATTATGCGAAGTTGTATATCAAGGAGATTGTTAGGCTTCATGGTGTGCCAGAATCAATTATATCAGACCGAGGAGCGCAATTTGCGGCTAGATTTTGGAGGTCTTTTCAGAAAGGTTTAGGCACACAAGTGAATCTCAGCACTGCATTCCATCCACAAACTGACGGACAGGATGAACGTACCATTCAGACACTTGAAGATATGCTACGAGCATGTGTTCTGTATTTCAAGGGGAATTGGGATGACCATCTTCCACTCATAGAATTTCCCTATAATAATAGCTACCATTCTAGTATTAAAATGGCCCCGTACGAGGCACTATACGGGATGATATGTAGATCACCACTTGGATGGTTTGAAGTCAGTGAAACAGAACTATATGGGCCATATTTGATTCACCAAGCCATTGAGAAGGTGAAATTGATACAAGAGCGGCTGAGGACGGTGCAAAGCAGGCAAATGTCTTATTCTGATGTCCGACGTCGTGATTTGGAGTTTGAGGTTGGTGATTGGGTTTTCCTAAGGATCTCGCCGATGAAGGGTGTTATGCATTTTGGGATGAAGGGTAAGGTGAGTCCGCAGTATATCGGTCCGTAAAGAATTCTTCGACGAATTGGAAAGGTTGCTTATGAGTTAGAATTTCCCTCCGAATTGGAATTTGTCCACCCGGTATTCCATGTATCTATGTTGAGGAAATGTATTGGTGACCCTTCTCGGGTCGTCCCTATCAACGATGTACAAGTTACAGAGGATTTATCATATGAAGAAGTGTCAGTGGCTATATTAGATCGATAAGTCCACAAGCTGAGAACAAAGGATGTAGCTTCCGTCATTGTATTGTGGAGGAACAAGAACAGGGAAGAAATTACATGGGAAGAAGAAGAGGAGATGAAGTCTAAATACCCTTACTTGTTCCAGATTCAAGATAACGAGGACGCCGGGGGGACGCAGGACGCATTAGAACGTGAAGTGGCTCTATGAGGTACATATTATCCTGAGAATACTCTTTCTTAATACAAAATGGTGATATATAGATAATGTACATATCCATAATTCTTGGTATATCCTTGTGTGACTATACGTTGATTTAACTGCTTGCAAGTTTGGCTAGTATCCATTTAATAGGGGAAACTCGGTCGGAAATTTCCGTTGGAATCCACGATGAGTTAGGCTCCCCATAAACCCTTACGTTCGAGGACGAATGTTCCTAAGGGGGGGGGGTGTTACAACCCATATTCACGTACGTTGGTTCATGCCATAAGTTAGTCGACGTAAATCTGAGAAGAGATTATCTTTGAGATGATAAGAAGTTAATCCTATTGGTCATAAATGATACAAGAATGTATAAGGGTGATTAACAAGTATTAGAAGTTAAAACGAATCAAGGATGTTGTAACCCATATTGTTGGGTAAACCTAGGGGTTCTTAATATTCTCAAGAGGTTTTGTTTTAGGTATTTGAATCATATAATATCTGTATCATAAGTCTTGAAGTCAAACGAGTTATGAAACAAAAGTTGACAAAAAGTGTCGCAACTTATGTTCATAATTTTATTTAAACTTTAGGTCAAATGTTACTAAGATATTCTCCCAATTTGATTGGAATTATGGGGTGATATATCCACCAAATTTAATATCTATGAGTGTAGTTTTCAACACATCAAACCGTTTATCAATACGACATCGGAGTAGAGAGATATAGGCATTGTTGCGAGAATGCACGGGCTGCTAGGTGACAAGTAGGTGTGTCACCTACTTGGTTAAATGACAGCCAAAAAATAGGCAATTTCGGGTCGTCCAAAGAGCCCATTTAAAGTCTTATCTCCTAAAATATAACCCTCATTGTATATTACAAATAACCAGACCTAAACCCCTGCAATCTTCCTCCCAAAAATTATCCACAAACCCTAATTGATTTTCTCTCTCTTTCAAGTTCTAATTGGGGGTAAAACCTAGAGTTTGAAGAACCAACATAAGGGCTGAGTTATCCAATAAGTAAGGTAAGTTTACTGATCTATTTCATCCATTATTCTTCTGTCAATTCATGTAAATTCGTTCTATACTTGTAAAAACTCATGGGACGGTGATCGGAAGCCGTGAGTTCGAGTTATTCAATTGTAGCGGACTGTTTTGTGGACTGTTTTGTGTTTCTGTTGGGATGCATGTTTTACTACTGTTTTGTGGAGTTTTGGAGGATTAAGGGAGTGTAGAAACACCATATAGATATAGGGTGGTGGTCTGGTCGTTCGTTGTAACATTTCCAGGTTGTTTGACACTGCTACGGTGGTTGTCTTATGTATGAAGTGATTAGGTTGTGTGGACTGTTTTGGGAGGCTCAATATGATTATTATTGATGTTGTTTGGGATGTTTGGTGATTTTTTTGACTTGTGTGAAGTCATATATATAGGGGAGGTGATGTCCATATCATCATAAAATATGTTATGGTCGATACATAATAGTTATGACGCTTAAACGATAACGATAGTGTCGTTTCTGTTATTGTAGATTAAGGAGTCGTGATATTTGCATAGCTTGAGGTTGTTCAGTATATATACAAGGTATGTGAGGATATCACTTTCCTTCTTTTGCACGACTCCTATTATACATAATGCGATGAACGAGCTTCTAAAGATACTCTACTCTTAGAAGCTAGCAGTACTTACATTCTTTCCCTTATTATGGAACAATTGATGTTGAGGTTGTTTCTCCTTTAGAGGCTCATAGAAAGGTGTCGACTCATGTATAGTTGGTATGCCTTGTTGGCTAATTTTTGTTGTATAGTCTTTCGTGACAGCGTTGTAGCTCGTACCTTATATGTAGTTTCTTAGTAGTCTTGTCATCCCATGTGATGTAGGTTCATGCCATTATCTTTCATTATTTATTGTCATGATCCATATCTACCATTTATATTTATCTCGTTGTCCCTTAAAGATAATAAAGAAGGTTAGTGATCACGCTCAACTATGTCTTGTAGAAGACTAAGCGGGCGTTGCGAATATAATCCGGGGTATTACGCCCAGGGTCGATCCCACAAGGAATTTACGTATCAATTGAATCTATAAAATACTAATCTGTTGTTTAATCAAGTTTCTCAATATTTTTGAATATCAATTTGTGTTGTTTAACTAATTCTACTAACAATAATAATTAACTAGTAATTAGCTACAATATAATGTAAATGATGATAAAGAAGGGTCTACGGTTATGGTTTCCCCCGTTGGTGAATTTTTCCTTGGATATTTCTTATAGTTTAATTGGCTATCTCTATCAATCATGAACGCTCTAACTATCATAAATCTCTCTCAAGTAATTATGATAATTTACTAGACGCACTCTCTCAAGTTACGCTAGCTAGATTGCATTACAGTTCACTTTAGATTGCACCCGAGGTATCGTTATCTCTAATCCAACCTCTAAACCCTCGGTTATGACTTTCGTCTATACTCCGGGAGTGATGTTGTTCAAACAACTACCTAAATATGCACTCTCTCTCAAGTAGATACATAATAAATAGGAAGAGTTAATCGAGAGCTCTTTCAATCAACTACAATAAGAACGTAGTTAAACAAAAAGAGATTAATCAACCAAAATATATTAATATAACCATGAATTCATCCCCAACGGGTTCTACCAAAACCCTAGACTAAAGAATTTCGCTACTGAATCAAAACTAAAAGAAATTGCATAATGGAAATACAAAGTAATGAATACTAGATGTAGAAATCAATGTTTGTCACTTCTATGGTGTTTTCTTGTTGAATCCTTCGNCGAACTAGGAACCCCGGGCGTTTGGACCCTAAGGCCTGGCTAACGCCAGGCTAGGGCTGGCGTTTCAGCCCTAACGCCTGACTAATGCCAGGGTAGGGCTGGCATTTCAGCCCTAAGGCCTGGCTAACGCCATGTAGGGTCATGTTGTAGAGCTCTGTCGCCCGGCTATCGCCCGAGTGTCTCCTTTCGCGTATTTTTCGACGTATTT
>ML305160.1:5599-45039 GCA_005239505.1 Nicotiana paniculata
TGTGGCAGTGTCTCCATAACAAAATACCATGCAAAAAATACCTCTCACAAATTGGTTTAAACATTGATCCCAACTGCCCTGTATGCAAATGCAAAGTTGAGGAGTCCATAACCCATATTCTTTGTTCAATTGTAAAGCCAACAAACATTTTTGGGATAGTCTTGGGTGGAAAATCTTTTATAAAGACAATGACGAACACCGACTTCTTCAATTAAATGCCTTCTATTACCCTCTAAAAATAAGTTTATTAATTGAAATTCCTTCTTCCCTTTTGCCATCTGGCACATCTGGCTAAATAGGAATAACAACAATCAAAATAATACTGACAATCCTATAAATTGTATTCAAATTATCCAGAGGGCTATTGAGTTTAAGCTCCTCACTGAAAAGAGCCTGAACACCCTCCAAAAAATCCCAATAAAGGTTAAGTGGAATAAACCATCAAAAGGATGGTTTAAACTCAATATAGATGCTAGTTTCAATAACCATAATAAAAAATGTGACCTAGGAGGTGTATTCAGAAATGCCAATGAAAAATGGATGGTTGGATTTGTAAAATCTACCCATGCTAGCGGCTCATTGCACGCAAAAATGAAGGCTCTCATAGAGGGACTCAAAACAACACAAGAATGGGGAATGTTTCCTCTTGAAATAGAGACAGACTCCACAGAGGTAATCCACTCTATACAACAAGGCAACATATTATATGATAACATTATTAATGAATGCAGGTTGTTCGTGCACCAACAGAAGGTAACCCTCCAGCACATATTCAGGCAAGGGAATAGGATAGCTCATCATCTGGCAAAGAAGGCTGATGCAAAGGGAAAATAACATTTTGTACTGCCCCCTCCCCTATGCAGACTCTATTGTGGAAAGTGAACAAAAAGAACATTATGTTTTTGTTAAGTTATTATTTTATGATGCTTGCAATATACTAGCAAGCTTAGGCAATCAATGTGTTCTTAGTGACACAAATTATGAAGGTTATGCACGAAGCACTACGTAGTTTTTAATATAAATATTTCATGTTTGTTAAAAAAAATCCTTTATTTTTTATTTTTTTACGATACCTATGCGATCAGGGGCGTACCCATATAGGATCAAGACGGTTCAGATGAACACACTTCGTCAAAAAATTTTGGTATTTATATAGATTAAATTCCGTAAAGATATATAAGTATTGGTTGATCCCACTTAGGACACGATCCTTTGGATAAACGGTCAAGCGGGTTCAGAACTAAGCCTTAGTCGCGAGTATGAACCTGCTCACAGTGCTTGGTTGTATCACTGAGGGTAGTTCTGGACTTTTTGCATAGTTTTTGACTTCTTATGTTTTATCATCGTGTATGATGCAAAAGTGGACGTGAATGTCCAGTCAATTGGGGCTAATCAATAGTTAGCCTTGTTAGTTAAATTCTTCTTTTTTCGTGTGTTATATTTTTTTTATTTCTACGTTATTATCTATTTTATTTTATATTTGATCTCTTTATTCAAATCCAACAAAAAATTTATACAGACCTATTTTACTTTTTAAGAATCAAAATTTTCTAGAAAAGTGAAATCTTACATTTCTTTACTAAAATATGCAAGTGCAGTCTTTGAAATTTAAAACTATATTGATTTATCTTAAATTGTCTATTTACATTATACTGGAAGTGTTAATTTACTTTATAAGCTCTCTTCTCTTATAGATTGCATTAGTTTAGTTTATGTTATAACTCTTTATTTTTCGTTCTCTTTTGTTTGCAAATTAGTGCCTTTGTTCTTTATCAATAAAACAGTTAAGATTTTTTCAAATTTCTTGGAGTTTAATAAATTTTTAAATTGAGTAAATGGATTTTTAGTTAACATTTAAACGAATGGTTAGATTAAATAGATCATTTGTTAAATTTTTTAGCTCAAGTTAGTGGCATTTGCTAAACATGTTAAATTTTTTGCTCAACTTTTTTGGAAAAAGAAAAACAAAAAAGGGGTGACGACCGCAACTTTTTCAAATGATTCATTTTGTGGTAGTATTATGATTTTATGACCTCAAAGAAAAAAGAGTATCGACGATTATTTTATTTGTCGGTACCGTCCACGTTATTTTTTATTGAACCCGTTCGATTAAAATTTTAGATCCGCCATTATACGCGATTGAAGTATTGTAAAAACAATTAGTTGTGCAAGACTTAAATAATACAATTCAAGTGTACCATCTTCTTTCTCATTTCGAGGAAAGGTGCGGAAGGAAAAGGAAACAATGGAGGGATCCGAATCGGGCCTAAATGGGAATTTCAATGAAGCAAGATTTTTTGATTTTCCGTTCATCGTATCGACCGATCCAGACCCCGTACCTCTCCCCGATGAAAGCCAGGATGAAATCTGCTTTCATTCAAAACCAACTCACTCTAAGGAAAGGAGAGCTTTGCGAAAGTTTAAAAGGGTTTTGTCTTTAAAAATTTTCTTTTCTCTTTTCTTTTAGATGATGACAAAGGAACTGAAAACTGCGAATGCTTCTAATTACTTTCTCTTTTTGTTGTTCGGCTCGATAGAATTGTTTAGAATCCTCTCCTAGCTTCCTCTTTCCATAAATATGCAGACTATAAAACGTCGACCAAAGAGCAGGGTTGTTCTAAGATATAGAAGTAGTTAAGGGCTTGACTAAGCAGTAGATATGGGATTGAGGGGCGCAGGAGTAGGGTTTACGAAAAGAAGGCTCCGGGTTGTACTCTAAAGGTAATGTTATACTCCATTCTTCCTCCCGGCTTCCTTTCTATTCTCACTCTCATCCGACTGATGAATGTTATTGGAGTAGAATCGCTTTCCCTTACTAGGTTTAGGAATCCATAATTTTTCAAGAAGACGAGATTAACCTGGATCAAAAGAAAGCTTCTTATCCAGAGACAGATTACAGGAGAAAACCTTATATCTGATGGCTTTCACTGCCCTTAGAGAAGAGAAGAAAAGCCCCAGAATAAGAGTAAATAATAGTAGGGTCAACATTCCAAGTTCATTTAATCCAAATTCCAGTTTGTACTTTCTAGAATGTGGATATGACGCTCTTAAAAAGTGTGAAAAGGCTGATTTTTAGGGCCAATACATCCAAATTTTTTTTTTGGTTTTCCATCTCGTTTCGACTAATTTAAATTAGAGCAGAAAAATCTTATTTTGAGAAATAAAGTGTTATCTATAAAAAATGATATTTTTTAATGCTTAAATTGGAGATCGAATATTTATTACCCTGCCATCACCTTTGGTGGTTCCAACACAATCACACGACTGATGATATGTGCATTTACCTACCACACCCACCTTTATCCACTTGTATATATTTCATATGAAGTGTGCCAAATAGGCAAAGTTCTATCCATCACTCAATTCGTGCACATTATTTTTTATTCTTCTTGCCAAGTTATGATATGTGATCTCTGTACTTAACTTTTGGGCTTACCATCATCATTCAATTTTAACCGTAACAAATCACTACTTTCTTAATGCTGTTTTATTAACTATATGACATTATAAAATAATATTTAATGAAATTCTATTTGGCAGGGGACGCTACTAAAACCCCTAATAGACGAATTAGTCATATCAATAAATTTTAAACACCAAATAATGTATTACACAATAAAAAAACAATTAAAGTCGTTTCGGCTTTGAGTAAACAGCGAATAGCATCTAGAAAACGAAACAATCAAGAATATCCACCACAGAGAGACTGAGAGATTTGATGGTGGAGGATGTTCTGGTTATTACTGATCCCTTTTTTGTCCTGTTTATTGCCCATACATTGTACACCTTTTTCCATCTTACAATGTACAGATACGAAGTACCATTGGAGCTGAAATGACCGTAGCATACTGATTTAATTAAAGTTTGTAAGTATTACGTAAAATTTAGTATTTTTTTCTTTTCTTTTCTAATAAAGGCATCGTTCATGAGAAGGGAAGTCTTGGAATAACGGTAAAATTATCTATGTGTGACCTATAGCTCACAGTCCGAGTTGTAGAAGCAGCAATTAATATTTGTATTAGAATAAACTATAACAACAACAAAGCCAGTGTAATCCCACAATTGGGGCCTGGGGTAGAATGTACGCAGACCTTACCCCTACCTTCAAAAAGGCAGAGAGGCTGTTTCAGAAGACCCTCGGCTTAGGAAAAAATAAAAGAAGGGCAGCAACAAGCATACCAATTAGAAAACCGAAGCCAAAATACAAAGATACAAAACTAAAATTGAGAATTGTAATCAGATGGCCAAAACGAAAGCAACAACAAGGAAACACAGGAGTCAAGGAGTATGAAAATACATAAATAATGCTAACTCATGTACTAAACCTACGGTCGCAGACAAGGACAACGTTAGGGGACCTATCCTAATCCTTTACCTTTATGCTCAACCTCCATAACTTTCTATCCATGGTCATGTCCTCAGTGAACTGGAGCAACGCCGTATCTTGTCTAATCACCTATCCCCGATACGTATTCGGCCTACTTCTACCTCTCCTTATGCCCTCCAGGGCCAACCTCTCACATATGCTCAGCAGTGCATCTGCGCCTCTCCTTTTCACATGCCCGAACCATCTAAGTCTCGCCTCCTGCATCTTTTCCTCCGTAGAGGCCACGCCCACCTTGTCGCGAATAACTTCATATCTAATTCTATCTAGTCTGGTATGCCTGCACATCCATCTCAACATCCGTATTTCAGCCACCTTCATCTTTTGGATATGGGAGTTCTTGATTGGCCAACACTCTGCCCCATATAACATAGCCGGTCTGACCACCGCTCTATAAAACTTGCCTATAAGTTTAGGTGGCACATTCTTATCTCACAAAATACCTGAAGCGAGCCTTCTCTCCTAGGGACAACTTGATAGTCAAGCCTCACTTCTTCGTCCACCACCTGAGTCGTCCCACTGAACTTTCACTCCAAGTATTTTTTTCTTGGTCCTGCTCAACTTGAAACCTTCAGAGTCAAGTGTCCGCCTCTGAATCTCTAACCTCTCGTTAACACCGCCTCACATCACATCAACAATATCATCTGCAAATAACATGCACCATGGCACCTCTCCTTGTATGTGGCGTGTTAGCTCGTCGATTGCCAAAGAAAATAAAAATGGACTGAGGCCTAACCCCTTATGCAACTCCATCATAACCGGAAAGTATTTCGAGTCCCCTCCCACGGTCCTCACTCGAGTCTTAGCTCCATCATACATATCTTTAATAACCCTAATGTAAGCAACGAGAACACCTCTAGCCTCCAAAAATCTCCATAGAACCTCCCTTGGTACTTTATCATAAGCCTTCTCTAAGTCGATGAAAACCATATGTAAATCCCTCTTCCTCTCCCTATACTCCTCCATCAGCCTCCTAACAAGGTGAATAGATTTCATAGTCGAACGTCCTGGCATAAATCGAAACTGGTTTTTAGAAATATCCACAATCATCCTCAACCTCAGCTCCACCACTCTCTCCTAGACTTTCATAGTATGGTAACTTGATGCCTCAGTAGTTGTTGCAACTTTGGATATCACCCTTGTTCTTATACATCGGATCCATCATACTCCATATCCATTCTTCATGCATATTCTTCATCCTAAAAATTACATTAAATAACCCAGTGAACCACTCCAAGACCGCCCTACCCATGCTCTTCCTAAATTCCACCGGGATCTCGTGAGGTCCGGTCGCTCTCCCCCTAATCCTTTTACGCATAGCCCCCTCAACCTACTCGACTCTTATACGCCTACAATAGCCAAAGCCCCGACGACACTCAGTGTTCTAAGTCGCCTAGCTCAATGTTCCTATCCCCCTCTTCGTTTAAGAGTTTATGGAAGTAAGTCTACCATTTATGTCGAATAAGTGCCTCATCAAACAAAACTCGGTTGTCCTCGTCCTTGATGCACTTCACTTGGTCCAAGTCATGGGCCTTCCTCTCTCGCACCTTGGCTAGCATGTACAATTTCGTATCCCCTCCTCTACCTCCGAGTTCTTCACACAAGCGGACAAACACAATGGTCTTAGCCACAGTAACTGCTATCTTTGCTTCCTTCTTAGCCATCTTATACTGCTCCCTACTCTTCACCTCCTCGTCCACGCTTTCCATGAGCTTCAGATATGCT
Organism: Nicotiana paniculata; assembly: GCA_005239505.1. Classification (NCBI taxonomy): domain Eukaryota; kingdom Viridiplantae; phylum Streptophyta; class Magnoliopsida; order Solanales; family Solanaceae; genus Nicotiana; species Nicotiana paniculata. The sequence continues at coordinate 11,709 of ML305160.1, forward strand.
ACTTTCTTGGCCTGCACTTTACCTTGGACCTTAATACTCCACCAACAATACCCTTTAGGACCACCAGATGAGCCCGTCGAGACCCCTAAAACCTTTCTAGCAGCCTCCCTAATGCAATTCGCAATCACGGTCCACATACTACTCACATCCCCACTCCTCCTCCATGCTCCCATAGCCAGCAACCTATCTCCCAACTCCTGTGCTCTGTCTTTTGTCAAAGCTAACCACTTAATCCTAGGTAGACCAAACACAACCCTCCTTCTTAGTTTCCTCATGATCACCAAGTCCATGACCAGAGGCCTATATTGATTTGTGAGGTTCTCATTCGGTATGACCTTTATCGTACTTCCTGCAGAGTAGATAATCAATCTAAGTCCCGTCCACCGAACTCTTAAAGGTGACCAAGTTCTCCTCCTTCTTCGGAAAACTAGAGTTAGCTATAACCAAACCAAATGCCTTAGCAAAATCCAACAGAGACATACCACCTTCGTTTCTAACTCCAAAACTGAAACCGCCATGCACGTCATCGTAGCCCCTAGACGTCGCCCAATATGGCCATTGAAATCCCTTTCTATGAAAAGATTCTCGATGTGCTGAATACCACGCACAACCTCGTCAAAAGCTTCCCAAAAATGCCTTTTGACTTCCTCGTCCTAGCTCACTTGGGGTGCGTATGCATTAATCACGATTAGAGTAAAACCCCCAATTACTAGCTTAATGCTCATCCACCTGTCATTCACCCTCCTAACCTCCACTACTAGCTCCCGAAGATCCCTATCAATCAAAATACCTACCTCATTTTTACCCCTCACACGTCCAGAATACCAAAACCTAAACCCATCTATATCCCAAGCCTTATCTCCCACCCATCTAGTCTCCTATAGAAAAGCTATATTTACCTTCCTCTTATGGAGAATGTTCACTAACTCTACATACTTTCCTGTCAAACTGCCTATATTCCAATACCCAACTTGTAACATGGAGGCATCCTTACTACCTTTACTCCCCTTGCCCCCTACCCCTCCACCCTCCTAAGGATCCTCCATCCCCCCCTCCCCCGAGGACATGACCTTACCCTTCCATCGTTCAGTACAACCAATATAATCTAATACACTCTAAGCAAGTAGGGGCGTGACTAATGAACTAGGAACAAAGTATCAGTAAGCTATGTGAGATTAAGTACCCTAAAAAGTGCCAAAAAAGGTCCGAAAATAATACTCCTCCGTTACAGTTTATGTGAACCTATTTTCTTTTTGGTATGTTCCAAAAAGAATGACCACTTTCTAAATTTGGAAATAATTTAGCTTTAACTTCAAATTCTACCCTTAATGAGATGCTTTTATAACCGCACAAATAATCTAGGCCCCTTTTTGAATTGTTTAGGATCACAAATTCCAAAAGTCTTTAATTTTTCTTAAACTCCGTGCCTAGTCAAACATGTTCACATAAATTGGAATGGAGAGAGTAATGTTCAACAACAATATAACAAGTGAACAAAATGTAAAATAACAAGAACACACCAGGAGCAAAGCATTAACAAGCTAATATACAATTTATGAAAACTTAAACTAATACGCCCAATTGATAGTACAAGCAAGCAGATAAGTACTATTCTAGGACCAATGCATGAAACAACAAACAAACAAATAATTATGCATTGTTAACTAAAGCAATTCTGTAACTCGCAAGAATGAAATACAAAAGGATACAGGAGATCCGGAGGTACCAACTCCGGGTGGATAGAACTTGAGTCGCCGATTTGGATGTTGAGGCGTCCCTGTAGCACTGACCTTCCACGCGCTCCTACCCGCCTCCGTTGCCGCTGTTCTTTGTTGTTCCTCGCCGGCACAAGTATATCACTGATATTCGCCGGCAATTTGATAACTTGGAACACTTGAGGGGCAAGATCTGGAGAGCAGTGGCAATGGTCCTTGGCCCGGATCTGAGTGGCGGCGATTTGCTTGAAAGGATGGGGAAGAGGGAAAAAATAGATAGAGAACAAGAAATATAGGCTGGGGAAGAAGAAGAAGAAGAAGAAAAAAAATGGGGAAGAGATAGGGAGAGGATGAAACATGGGAGAGTTTGGGTTTGGGGCAGAAGGGCAGTGAAGACGAAAAAGAGGACCAGGGGAAGAAAAGTGGAAGAAAGGAGGAGTGAGAGAGGAACAGTGAGAGAAACGAGTGTAGGGTTACTTACCTGTATTTTCCGGCGGTACAGAAAAGAGGAACAAAATTTGTTGAACTTGAAACAAACATAAAAAATTATGCTCGCTAGTCGAATTTAGTATAGAAAATATCGTATCCACAGGGATTGGAATTAAACAATGTTTTCGTAGTTCACAGCTTTATTGCTATTCAAGATAATCAACAATTTAGATTTGTGTGAATTAAAACTAAAATTTACTAAATATCTAAACTATTGGCTAACGACAATTGCAACAAGAGTAAGCAAGAAGATATCAAGGGGAGAAAATAAGAGTTAATTGGATAGGTGTAAGATACTTGTTCGGGAATTAACTCTAGTCGATTCACTTCTAAGGTTCAAGTGATTCTCTCTAATTCACTCAATTATAGTCAAACGTTCAGTAGAAACTCCTCTCTCGATTAAGCCTCAACCTCGCGATATGAACTAAGTTAAGCTTGGTGAAGATATGCAAGAATTTGTAACGGGTTAATCTTTAGGAGAACCTCTTTCGATTATCCTCCTAACTAGGTCTAAACGTTTATTCAACTAGCCTCTTTTGATTACTAGGAAGAATCAATGAATTCAACCGACAAATAATGCAACAATATCACAAGTTACGCCTATTTCAATTATAAACATGTGAATATTTGTGTGACAATAAAAATTCCCTAAACGATTCAATACATAAAACTAGAGTTAATAACCACAAATAATTCTCAAAACACCAAATCCATCAATCCCTAATAAAGAATTACTCCATGGATACGGAGAAATTCATCACAATTAAGTTTAAGTCAAAGGAAAACATAAAACATCCAAACCCTTGTCTTGAATTGGGATTGAATGATGGATTCCTGATGTTTGTCAATAATTACATATTTTTTGTGCATTACTTTCTTTGCATTTAGGTGCTTTAATGCTAAACTATACTATATTTGTGCTTAATTGAGTTTATTTTATGTGTAGGTACGTTGAAGACGAAATTGAATGAAGTAAATATTTTATGTGTATTTTGTACACCACAAGAATGATTCATGATTATTTAAGTATTAGACAATGATGGAAGCTTAATATTATAAAAGAAGAAAAAGAAAGACAAATGGACATTGAAAAATAAAGGAAAAGAACGAGAAAGGAATGAATGCGAAGTCAGTAGCTAAGCACAAAGTGAAATCAAGCTTGGGCAGCAGTTGGGCGACGTGAAACTTGTTGCTCGCTATAGAGCATGCGACGCGAGGTCTAGCGGGGGCAGCTTCGCGCGTTCCACATGGCGACGCGTGGTCCGTGTTTCGAAGTTGTTTGTCTCCTTTTTGGTTTTGGACTTGTTTATTTCATCTAGGTCTTTTCCCTACACAAATAAATAGTTATTAAATACCATTTTAAGGGAGTTTTGGCGACCAAAGGCAAGATTCACGTGCAGGACACACACCATGCTTGGAGGAGGATTCTAACTAGTTTTTCTTCTCTTCTCTTCTTTAAATCTCATAATTTATTAGTTCTATAGCTTTGGGTGTTGCATGAACGTTGTAGTTTGAAGATTGAATTGTCTTATTATTTTATCATATTGGTTTATTTATTCAATCTTGCGCTTACTTATTTGATTGATTGATCACCAATTGATTACTATCGACGGATCTAGGATTGAACTCGGGAGAGGGAATTTTAGATTGCAAATAAGATTGAGTAGAGCAAGATCTTAACTCTGAGTGGGGGGCGGATAGGAATATACCTAGTCTCATTGCTTGGTTATTATAAAAGAATTATTAATGCGTTCTTGTTAATTCTAATTCCATATGAATATAGGCGTTAGATTAGCTTGAATATGCAAGTAGTACAAAGTAAAATCAAGATTGGGCAGCAGTTGGGAGACGCAAACTTGTTGCTCGCAATGGAATATGTGATGCGAGGTCCAGCGCGAGCTGCTTCGCGCGTTCCACGTGGCGACACGTGATCCATGTTTTGAAGTTGTTTTGTCTCCGTTTTGGTTTTGGACTTGGTTATTCATCTAGGTCTTTTCCCTAAACATATAAATAGTCATTAAATACTATTTTTAAGGGAGTTTTGACGACGGGAGGCAAGATTCACGTGCAGGACACACAACACGCTTGGAGGAAGCTTCTAAATAGTTTTGGTTCTTTTCTCTTATTTTAATCTCATAGTTTCTTAGTTCTAGTTTTTGGGTGTTGCATGAACGTTGTAGTTTGAAGATCGAATTATCTTATTATTTTATCATATTGGTTTGTTTATTCAATCTTGTGCTTAATTATTTGATTGCTTGATCGCCAATTGAATACTATTTACCGATCTAGGATTGATCTCGAGAGAGGGAATTTTAGATTGTAAATAAGATTAAGTAGAGAAATATCTTAACTTTGAGTGGGGGACGGATAGAAATATATCTAATCGCCTTGCTTGGTTATTATACAAGAATTAATTATGCGTACTTGTTAGTTCTAATTCCATAGAAATATAGGCGTTAGATTAGCTTGAATAGGCAAGTAGTACAAAGTGTCAAGCTTGGGCAGCAGTTGGGCGACGCAAAACTTATTGCTCGCTATAGAATATGCGACGCGAGGTCCAGGCGGGCTGCTTCACGCGTTCCATGTGGCGAAGCGTGGTCCATGTTTCGAAGTTGTTTTGTCTCCTTTTTGGTTTTGGACTTGGTTATTTTGTCTAGGTCTTTTCCCTATACATATAAATAGTCATTAAACACCATTTTTAGGGGAGTTTTGGCGACCAGAGGCAAGATTTACGTGCAGGATACACACCACGTTTGGATGAGGCTTCTAACTAGTTTTTCTTCTCTTCTCTTCTTTTAATCTCATTGTTTATTAGTTCTAGAGTTTTGGGTGTTGCATGAACGTTGTAGTTTGAAGCTTGAATTGTCTTATTATTTTATCATCGTGGTTTATTTATTCAATCTTGGACTTAATTATTTGATTGTTTGATCACCAAGTGAATACTATCTACGAATCCAGGATTGAACTCGGGAGAGGGAATTTTAGATTGCAATTAAGATTGAGTAGAGCAAGATCTTAACTCTGATTGGGGGGCGGATTTGCTGTTAGGATAGGAATATACCTAATCGGCTTGCTTGGTTACTGTACAGGAATTATTAATGCGTTCTTATTATTCTAATTCCATAGGAATATAGGCATTAGATTATCTTGAATAGGCAAGTAGTACAAAGTGAAATCAAGCTTGGGCAGCAGTTGGGCGACACAAAACTTATTGCTTGCTATAGAATATGTGACGCGAGGTCCAGTGCGGGCTGCTTCGCGCGTTCCATGTGGCAAAACGTGGTCCGTGTTTCGAAGTTGTTTTGTGTCCTTTTTGGTTTTGGACTTGGTTATTTTGTCTAGGTCTTTTCCCTACACATATAAATAGTCATTAAACACCATTTTAGGGGAGTTTTGGCGACCGTAGGCAAGATTCACGTGCAGGACACTCACCACGCTTGGAGGAGGCTTCTAACTAGTTTTTGTTCTCTTCTTTTCTTTTAATCTCATAGTTTATTAGTTCTAGTATTTGGGTGTTGCATGAAAGTTGTTGTTTGAAGCTTGAATTGTCTTATTATTTTATCATATTGGTTTATTTATTCAATCTTGTGCTTAATTATTTGATTGCTTGATCACCAATTGAATACTATCTACGAATCTATGATTGAACTCGGGAGAGGGAAGTTTAGATTGCAAGTAATATTGAGTAGAGCAAGATCTTAACTCTGAGTGGGGGAGGATTTACGGTTAGGATAAGAATATACCTAATCGCCTTGCTTGGTTACTATACATGAATTATTAATGCGTTCTTTTTAATTCTAATTCCATAGAAATATAGGCGTTAGATTAGCTTGAATAGGTGAGTAGTACAACAGGAGAAGGCTACGAACAATATTAACCCTGTCAACCAATAAACCAGATAAATTAATTATACGATTTAAGTGGAAAACTCAACAGGATTGTTAGATAACCCATAGAGAATATTCACCCACGTTGAATTCGTCTTTAAGCTTGTCGTTGTTTTCTTTAATCTCTTAATTTGTTACTCTAGATTAATTTTAGTTAAATATTCATACGTTAGGATTCATTTTAATAGATTAATTGTCCAGTTTAATTTAGTTGATAGTTAATCACAAGTCCCTGTGGGTACGATATCTGGATTTACAATCCTATATTACTTGTATGGCCACGTATACTTGCGTGTGCGTTCGGTAGCAACAAGTTTTTGGCGCTGTTGCTGAGGACATAGAAATTAACTATTCTACTAGATTAGATTTTTACTTTTTATCTATTTAAATTTTTAATTTTAGTTTATTGTAGTTAGTATTATATTTTTTTATATGGCATCTTTGAGCGAAAAGTAGTGGGATAGTAAGTATTCTTGTTTTTGTGATCCTTGTCCATATTGTAAAGGACCCCACTTGTGACAGTATTGTAAGAATATTCCCAGAACCGAGTTGTGTGCACCATCTCAATCCTGTACTATTTTTGGTGGTTATTGGAACAATTATCCTAAGTGTTGTTATCCTACTCCAATCCCTTCTTATGTTGATTCTAATAGTTCTTGTGAGTTTGACAAGGGTAATGAATTGGATGATGTGGAACATGATGTTCGTATTCTTGATATGCACATGAAATTATTAGAGGAATATGGAGGTTTCCGTGAGAAAATTACGAATGAGATGCAATAATTTATAGAAGGAAGAGCTGAACTGGAACAAGAGATCGACCAATTTGGCAGTTCTATTCTTGACTTGGAGGCTCAATTGAGTGCAAATGTTGATGCGTGTAATGCCCAACAATTTAGTGATGAGTTGTGTGAAGCTGAAAAAGATCTTCTAGGCCAAATTGAGGAGCTAAAACGAGAATTCCAATTATTAGACCATGTTCTTATGGATGATGCTGAGGTTGATGAAGTATATATATTATTGAGAATATAAAAAATAATATAGTTTTGGAGTTGGGCGTGTTGGTCCTCATTCTAATCATTTTTCTACATTATGTTTGGATGGATACATGGACATCGAGCCTTTAGAGAGATGTATAGATGAAGAACAAGACCCTTATATCATGAAATTTGCCATACCAAGGAGACAAAATAACATCCCTCACTTAAAGGCCAAGAAGTGCAAGATGTGATACCTATTCCTTGGTTCCTTTAATTTTACACCACCACCCCAGGAACGTGACAGAAAAGTTGATGCAAAATTGCGGCGCAATTCATATCCTCAAAGTGTAAGGAAATGTGGTGAAAGTGATGGCGTCGTGCCGCGACGTTAAATCAAGCGCCTGTTGAGAGGCAACCCAATTTTATTTTATTTTTTACTTTTGTTTATTTATTTTATTGTTTTATTTTTTGTAGTATTACTTTTGTATTTTGTAGGAGTAGGAGCATGGAGTTAGAGCCAAAAGGCATGTGCAAAAGCTAGCATGTGGTTGAAACTAAGTGTGAGGTACCCGCACAAAAGAATCATACCTGGGGGAAGTTTGAGTACCACGAGCTGCTAATTCTTTGGCCTTTGATCTATCAAGGAGTCTCTTTTACCTCTTGTTATTTATAGTGTGCATTGAGGACATTGCACAATTTTAAGTGTGGGGTGAGGATATTATCTAGGTGATTTTATGTGCTATCTTAGCTTAGTTATGTGATATCTTAGCTTAGTTGTAGTACTTGTTCTGAGTGTAGTAGTTTTAGTAAAAAAACAAATAAAGAAAAAAAAAGCAGAAAAATGTGACTTATCCCGACGATGGATCTCATTCGACAGGTTTCTTGAGGGATTTAAGTTGAAATAAAAAAGACAAAAAGATTTTCTTTTGTTAGGTAGTATAATAATTCTCCCTTGGTTTCTTGATGCCGCGGTTCTTTTTCAAGGGTTTTGTCACGACCCAAAATCTATAGGTCGTGATGGCGTCGGACACCATTGTCAGGCAAGCCAAATCCTTAATTAGTTGAAATACATTCATGTTTTAGCTTTTTCAAAACCGTTACCTTTTCTTGCATTTCATAATCAAATAAATAAATTTTTTTTTAAATTAAATACGACGGCAAATAAAATTTTGTTATTTAAAAATAGTGATCTAAGATTTCACTTAAACAATCATATCCCAATACATATCCCAAAACCCGGTGTCACAAGTACAAGAGCAATTTCTAAGAATTATACAAATATTACAAAGCCTGTCCAATGCAACTGGACAAGGAAATTTAAAAACATAAGTAAATACGGTCTGAAGGAGACTCTATCAGCTGCGGATCGCCTCCGGAAGATGCAGCTCGCCTGAGTCTCCGAATCCTCCACATTTTCTATGTAAGTACCTGTGCAATAAAATGCACAGCAAGTGCAGTATGAGTACAAAAATAACGTGTACTCAGTAAGTCGCCCGCCTAACATCAGAGAGGTAGTGACGAGAAGTAAATTTAGACACTTACTAAAGGCCCATTTAAAATATTTAAGAGTGACACTAAGCATGGTTTTATCATAGACAGTTTATAAAGCAGGATTTAAACATCTTTCAATTTCGTTCACATTTAACACTTTATATCTTCGTCATATTCACAATTAATCAACATGGTGATTTAATAAAATAATAATAAATCAACGGAAGGAACAACTTTTTCCAAAAGTCTTTTTAATAACTTTAAATCTTTGTCATTTCAATTGACAATTTAACATTTCAGGCCAGTAATCAGGCAATTATCATAATAACTACGCAGCAAATACCATGCGCAAGCAATGCTGAGGGTCGAACGACGCGGACCAACAATAATAAATTGTGCACTGCTGAGGGATCGACCGGCTCGAACCATAGATGCATCTATCTACCCCGCTCGCGAATCGGTCATGCGACGCATTTAACATAATACGGCTAGCCTGCTCGTGAATCATACATGCGACTTAGGTGCTCATATACATACATACACAAATACGGGGTCTTCCTGCTCGCGAATCACTCAAGCGACTCAGGCACCCAAAATTACACATATCCACACAATAAATTCATATTTTGTCAAGAAAATCGTTTTTCTCAGGAAAGTGGAAAAATCTTTATTAAAAGAAATATTAATATAGGTTTTGAAATCTTTGTTTTGAAACTCATTTGTCAAGTTTAATGGTATTCCTCGATACCTCCAAGTCCAGGTACACATATATTCACAGCGGAAACAAATTCTCTTTTTAGAAGATTAACAATATGAACTCTAGCTTTCTTTTAAATATTTAATTACGTTTTCGGTCATATTAGCAATTCAATGATACAAGCAGGGTTACAGGTACACACATAAAGCATGTTAGTGGGTTCTAGGCTACCCGGACATGGCATAATAGTAGCTACGCACGGACTCCCGTCACCTCGTTCGTACGTAGTCCCCGAAGATAATAGCATGTAGTGAATTAATTCACCTAGGGGGACGATTCCCCCTCACAAAGTTATAAAGGAGACTTACCTCGCTACGAAATTCCAACACCGGCTTCCAAGCCTTTCCGATGACTCCAACGGATGCATAACGCTCCGAAAATACCACATAAATGACGAAGCAATGAAAATTCATTCTAATACTCACAAAAAATTCAGATTACATACTTTCCCAAGCCCGCTCAGTGAAATGACCAAAATGCCCTCGGGCCCACGTGCCCGAAATCCGAAATTTCTCGAAGGTACGTTGTACCCATAGCCTTACTAACTCAAATATATAATTTAATCAAATATTCCTGCTCAATTCATGGCTAAAATCCACATTTCCCATATTCTAGGTTCTTCTTCAAAAAACCCCTATTTCCTACAAATTTTCAAGCTTAATCCATGCATATAATCTTGTATTTAACCTTAGAAACAAGTAGAACAACTTACTCTTGATGCTTGGTGAAATCTCCCTTGAAAGCTCTCCAAAAATCACCTAACCCATGAAGAAAATGAGAGAGAAATGGCACAAACCCGTTTTAAAACATTCTGCCCAAGCACCTTTTCGCACCTGCGGAAAATCCATCGCAGGTGCGGCTCTGACTCAGCCCAGCAAAAATCCTGCTATTCCGATCCCTCTTCGCACCTGCGATACCGCTGGTGCGACCAAACTCCCGCACCTACGGTCCCTCAGCTCCAGACCCAAAATCTCGCACCTGCGACTCCCTTAGCCGCACCTGCGGCCAAAACCTCGCAGGTGCGGATCACACCAGATGACAGCAGAAACCAGCCCTTTTCCAACTTCAACTTTGATCCGTTAACCACCGAAATCCACCCGAGGCCCCCGAGACCCCGTCCAATTACACCAACCTGTCCCAAAACATGACACGGACTTGCTAGAGCCCTCAAATCACATCAAACAACCCTGAAATCACGAATCGCACTCAAATCCAATTCTTTAAGAACTTAAAATTTCAAACTTCTACATCCGACGCCGAAACCTATCAAATCACGTCTGATTGGCCTCAAATTTTTCACATAAGTCATATTCAACATTACGGACCTGCTCAAACTTTCGGAATCGCATTCTGACCTCTATATCAAAACCTCCACTTCCGGTCGGATTTTCCAAAAACCTTCAAATTTCTTTCTTTAGCCAAATGACTCCAAAATGACCTACAGACATCCAAATTCACTTCCGATCGCGCTCCCAATTCTAGAATCACCATACGAAGCTATTCCTAGACTCGGAATCCCAAACGGACATCAACCTCACTGATATGCACTTCAACCCCAAATTCATGAAATCCTTCTAAAATTCTAACTTTCATGATATATGCCGAAACACTCCCGGGTTATCCAAAACCCGATCCGGACATAGACCCAAGTCCAAAATCATCATATGAACCTGCTGGAACCTTCAAACCTGATTCGGAGATCGTTTACTCAAAATTCCAATCTTAGTTGATTTCTCCAACTTAAGGCTTCTGAAATGAGAATTTTCTTTCCAAATCAATTCTACACTTCCTGGAATTCAATTCCGACCATGCCCACGGGTCATAATACCTGAAACAAGGCTTCTCATGACTTCAAACCGCTGAACGACACACTAGAACTCAAAACGACCGGTCGAGTCGTTACAGATTTTGTTTGAACCGTGTGTAGGTAGTTTTATTTTTTTTAGGAGTAGGAGCCACTGTGAGATAAATTGAATTGGAGAAATATCTCTTGACTTTGTTATACCTTGAGAATAGTGAGTACTTTGTTTGTGACACTTAGGCTCAGTTTTTGACTCTTGTATAAGTATCTTAATTCGTATGTGTGACGTTTATGTGTTATTTTGTGCATTGCATTTGATGGGTAGAACTTTTCCCGTGTGTTTGCAAAGCGAAATAGTAGCGTTGTTCAGTCTTGGAAGTGATATAGGCGTTTCACTGTTGAGCCAGATATATATAGTTTACCCGCCTAGTTAATATGTATCGTAGTTAACGCCTTTGAGCCCGTAATCCTGTTTCTTTGGCAACCATATTACAAGTCTTACCCATTTGTTTGAATCTATTTAACCTTTTCATCTCTCATGAGCACTTGAATTTGTATGAACTTTGTAAAAGTTAAAGTGTGGGGTGGTTGGTTTGGCTTTTGAGTGGAACTAATGAAATAAGGAGAAAGGTGCACTATTTTGAAAAAGTAAGAGCCACTTGAATTTAAAAAGAAAAAAAAATAGTTGTATTGTAGTGCAAATAATCCTCGATAGTGGTGACTCTTGATGTAATTGTGCTTAAAGAAGTATAAGGTAATATACATTGATGTGAATGTGGAGTTATGGTTTGACATAAGTCTGGGGTTAAATGTTGAAGTGTATGTATTAAAGTGCTTAGGGAGGTGTAGTCACTCTTATATCCAAATGTATCCTACCTAACCCGCAGCCTACATTACAACCAATTAAAGTCCTACTTGATCTTAGACTGAATGAGCTTGATTAGTAGAGTAGTACACTATGGGAAATCCTATGGCACATCTTTTGTGGCGTATGAATGTTATTTCTGAGAGTGAGTGAATTTTTCTACCTTGAGTTCCTAATGGTTCTTAAATTTTTATTTGTGTGGAACTACTCTCTTTTGTTGTGTGAGGACACTTTATTCATGAAGGAAAGGTAATGTCATTGACCTCTATGTTAGAGTAAGTGATTGAGTTGTGAATAATGCATGGTACTTGTGAGTCAAATCTTAAGGTGAAGATGTTTCACTCTTGTGCTTAGTCTATTTTAAATATTCTTGGTGTGATGAGTTAGGAAAATTGTTTAAAAAGGCCGTGTCTATATAAAGTATAGTTTGATTGCTCGAAGACGAGCAACGTTTAAGTGTAGGATAGTGATGTTTGGCTATAATTACATATTTTTAGTGCATTAATTTCTTTACATTTAGGTGCTTTAATGCTAAACTATATTATATTTGTGTTTAGTTGTGTTTATTTTATGTGTATGTACGTTGAAGAGGAAATTGAGCGAACTAAAGATTTTATGTGTATTTTATACACGACAAGAATGGTTCATGATTATTTAAGTAGGACAATGGTTGAAGCTTAGTATTATAAAAGAAGCAAAAGAAAGACAAATGGACATTGAAAAAGAAAGAAAAAGAACGAGAAAGGAATGAATGCAAAGTCAGTAGCTAAGCACAAAGTGAAATCAAACTTGGGCAGCAGTTGGGCGACGCGAAACTTGTTGCTCGCTGTAGAGCATGCGACATGAGGTCCAGTGTGGGCTGCTTCGCGCGTTCCATGTGGCGACGCATGGTTCTGATTTCGAAGTTGTTTTGTCTCTTTTTTGGTTTTGGACTTGGTTATTTCGCCTAAGTCTTTTCCCTACACATCTAAATAGTCATTAAACACCATTTTAGGGAAGTTTTGGCGACCAAAGGCAAGATTCACGTGCAGGACACACACCATGCTTGGAGGAGGTTTCTAACTAGTTTTTCTTATCTTCTCTTCTTTTAATCTCATTGTTTATTACTTCTAAAGTTTTGGGTGTTGCATGAACGTTGTAGTTTGAAGCTTGAATTGTCTTATTATTTTATCATATTGGTTTATTTATTCAGTCTTGCGCTTAATTATTTGATTGCTTGATCACCAATTGAATATTATCTATGAATCTAGGATTGAACTCGAGAGAGGAATTTTAGATTGCAAATAAAATTGAGTAGAGCAAGATCTTAACTCTGAGTGGGGGGCGGATTTGCGATTAGGATAAGAATATACCTAATCGCCTTGCTTGGTTACTATACAGGAATTATTAATGCATTCTTGTTAATTCTAATTCCATAGGAATATAGGCGTTAGATTAGCTTGAATAGGCAAGTAGTACAAAGTGAAATCAAGCTTGGGCAGCAGTTGGGTGACGCAAAAGTTGTTGCTCGCTATAGAGCATGCGATGCGAGGTCCAGCGCGGGCTGCTTCGCGCGTTCCACGTGGCGACACATGGTCTGTGTTTTGTCTCCTTTTTGGTTTTGGACTTGGTTATTTCGTCTAGGTCTTTTCCCTACACATATAAATAGTCATTAAACACTATTTTAAGGGAGTTCTGACGATCGGCGGCAAGATTCACGTGCATGACACACACCACGCTTGGAGGAGGCTTCTAAATAATTTTTCTTCTCTTCTCTTCTCTACTCTTCTCTTCTTTTAATCTCATAGTTTATTAGTTCTATTTTTTGGGTGTTGCATGAACGTTGTAGATTGGAGCTTGAATTGTCTTATTATTTTATCATATTGGTTTATTTATTCAATCTTGCGCTTAATTATTTAATTGCTTGATCACCAATCGAATACTATCTACCGATCTTGGATTGAACTAGGGAGTGGGAATTTTAGATTGAAAATAAGATTGAGTAGAGCAACATCTTAACTCTGAGTGGGGGCGGATAGGAATATACCTAATCGCGTTGCTTGGTTATTATACAGGAATTATTAATGCGTTCTTGTTAATTCTAGTTCCATAGGAATATAGGCATTAGATTAGCTTGAATAGGCAACTAGTACAAAGTGAAATCAAGCTTGGGAAGCAGTTGGGCAACGTAAAACTTGTTGCTCGCAATAGAATATACGACGCGAGGTCCAGCGGGGGCTGCTTCGCGCGTTCTACGTGGCGACACGTGGTCCGTGTTTCGAAGTTGTTTGTCTCCTTTTTAGTTTTGGACTTGATTATTTCGTCTAGGTCTTTTCCCTACACATATAAATAGTCATTATACACTATTTTTAAGGGAGTTTTGACGACCGACGACAAGATTCACGTGTAGGACACACACCACACTTGGAGGAGGCTTCTAACTAGTTTTTCTTCTCTCCTCTTCTTTTAATCTCATTATTTACTAGTTCTAGAGTTTTGGGTGTTGCATATACATTGTAGTTTGAAGATTGAATTGTCTTATTATTTTATCATATTGGTTTATTTATTCAATCTTGCGCTTACTTATATGATTGCTTGATCACCAATTGAATACTATCTACGGATCTACAATTGAACTCGGGAGAGGGAATTTTAGATTGCAAATAAGATTGAGTAGAGCAAGATCTTAACTCTGAGTGGGAGCCGATAGGAATATACCTAATCGCCTTGCTTGGTTATTATACAGGAATTATTAATGTGTTCTTGTTAATTCTAGTTCCATAGGAATATAGCTGTTAGATTAGCTTGAATAGGCAAGTAGTACAAAGTGAAATCAAGTTTGGGCAGCAGTTGGGCAACGTAAAACTTGTTGCTCGCTACAGAATATGCGACGCGAGGTCCAGCGCGGGCTGCTTCGCGCGTTCCATGTGGCGACACGTGGTCCGTGTTTCGAAGTTGTCTGTCTCCTTTTTTATTTTGGACTTGGTTATTTCGTCTAGGTCTTTTCCCTACACGTATAAATAGTCATTAAACACTATTTTTAAGGGAGTTTTGACGACCGGCGGCAAGATTCACGTGCAGGACACACACCACACTTGGGGGAGGCTTCAAAATAGTTTTTCTTCTCTTCTCTTCTTTTAATCTCATAGTTTATTAGTTTTAGTTTATGGGTGTTGCATGAACGTTGTAGGTTGAAGCTTGAATTGTCTTATTATTTTATCATATTGGTTTATTTATTCAATCTTGCGCTTAATTATTTGATTGCTTGATCACCAATTGAGTACTATATACCGATCTAGGATTGAACTCGGGAGAGGGAATTTTAGATTGCAAAAAAGATTGAGTAGAGCAAGATCTTAACTTTGAGTGGGGGCCGATAGTAATATATCTAATCGCCTTGATTGGTTATTATACAGGAATTATTAATGCATTCTTGTTAATTCTAATTCTATAGGAATATAGGTGTTAGATTAGTTTGAATAGGCGAGTAGTACAAAGTGAAATCAAGATTGGGCAGCAGTTGGGCGACGCAAAACTTGTTGCTCGCTATAGAGCATGCGACGCGAGGTCCAACACGGGCTGCTTCGTGCGTTCCACGTGGTGACGCGTGGTCCATGTTTCGAAGTTGTTTGTCTCCTTTTTGGTTTTGGACTTAGTTATTTCGTCTAGGTATTTTCTCTACACATATAAATAGTCAATTAAACACCATTTTTAAGGGAGTTTTGACGACCGGAGGCAAGATTCACGCGCAGGACACACACCACGCTTGGAAGAGGCTTCTAACTAGTTTTTCTTCTCTTCTCTTATTTTAATCTCATAGTTTATTAGTTCTATAGTTTTGGGTGTTGCATGAACGTTGTAGTTTGAAGCTTGAATTGTCTTATTATTTTATCATATTGGTTTATTTATTCAATCTTGCGCTTAATTATTCGATTGCTTGCTCACCAATTGAATACTATCTACGAATCTAAGATTGCACTCGGGAGAGGTAATTTTAGATTGCAGATAAGATTGAGTAGAGCATGATCTTAACTCTAGTTGAGGGGAGGATTTGCGTTTAGGATAGGAATATACCTAATCGCCTTGCTTGGTTACTATACAGGAATTATTAATACAATCTTGTTAATTCAAATTCCATCGGAATATAGGCGTTAGATTAGGTTGAATAGGTGAGTAGTACTTTGGGAGAA
This sequence comes from Nicotiana paniculata, assembly GCA_005239505.1. Lineage (NCBI taxonomy): Eukaryota > Viridiplantae > Streptophyta > Magnoliopsida > Solanales > Solanaceae > Nicotiana > Nicotiana paniculata. The sequence continues at coordinate 27,863 of ML305160.1, forward strand.
GGCTACGAGAAATATTAACCCTGTCAACCAATAAATCAGATAAATTAATTAGACGATTTAAGTGAAAAACTCAACGGGATTGTTAGCTAACACGTAGCTCTAGAATATTCACTCACGTTGAATTTGTCTTTAAGCTTGTCGTTGTTTTCTTTAATCTCTTAATTTTTTACTCTAGATTAATTGTAGTTAAATATTCATACGTTAGGATTCGCTTGAATAGATTAATTGTTCGGTTTAATTTAGTTGATAGTTAACACAAGTCCCTGTGGGCACGATATCTGGTCTTACAATACTATATTACTTTTATGACCACGTATGATTGCGTGTGCGTTCGGGAGGAACAATTCCATGTGCTCTTCCTTCTCCAACTTCTGCTTATCCTCCTTAGGTCGAAATTATGTCAAAAGTCCTCAAAATACTATTTTTTCATGTATATATACCAAGTAGGATCAGGACTAAACACATACACCTTCACCTACGCAAAAAAAGACATTTTTACCGGACAGGACGTGCGCGGCCGCGCACCAGGAAGTGTGCCCGCGCACTTGGCCCCGCACTTTTCACATTATTCTGCCCCATATGCGCGGACGTGCACTTGATACACACTTTTCACCATGTTATGTTGGGAATTGGAAAAGACGTACAACACGAAAGTTGTAGCCTTTGAATTAACTTTCCAACAATATATTGTGGATCCCAAACGAAGTTCTGAGCGAAGAGTTATGTGTAATTTACTAGACAGTGCACAGTATACCTGCTCGATTCTTCGTTCGTTCTAAACTATCATCCGTTGATCCCCGAACAAGATCCTGGCTTAATTCCTTGGTTTTTTACTCAGACTTCAAAGCACCAAATCACTTGAATTCATTCCATAACATCTACGTAGCTCGGAATCAGTCCTACAAGGCATAAAACACACAATTAGTGCAAAACACTAACGATTAAATCTCAAACTCAACTGAAGTGCAGTAAATTAGAATGTAATAATCGATTAAAACATGATATTATAGCCTACCATCAACACCCCACACTTAAACCATTGATCATCCTCAAGCACTCAAAACACACTTTATATAGACATAACCTTACTAAGCAACTCTCCTAACTCATCACACCAAAAATATTTAAAATAGACTAAGCACAATAGTGTAACATCTTCACCTCAAGAATTGACCCACAAGTACCATGAATTACTCACAACTCACTCACTTACTCTAACACAGAGGTCAACGAGATTACCTTTCCTTCATGAATCATGTGCCCTCACACAACAAAAGAGAGTAGTTCCACACACCATATAATTTAATAACAATTAAGAACTCAAGATAGAAAGAATTTGCTCACAACTCAGAAATAACATTCATATGCCACAAAATATGAACCATAGGCTTGCCCGTAGTGTACTACTCTACTAATTGAGCTCATTCAGTCAAGGATCAAGTAGGAATTTTAACTGGTTGTAATGTAGGATGCGGGACGGGTAGGATACATTTAGATATAAGAGTGACTACACCTCCATAAGCACTTTAATACATACATTTTAACAGTTGAAACCCTACACTTATGTCAAACCATAACTCCACCTTCACATCAATATACATTAACTCCCAAATTATTCAAGCACATTTATATCAAGATCACCACTATCAAAGAATATTTTTCACAACAATATAACATTTTTTTTCTTTCTTTTTCAAAACAATGCACCTTTCTCCTTATTTTAATAGTTCCACTCAAAAGCCAAACCAACCACCTCACGCTTCAACTTTTACAAAATTCATACAATTTCAAGTGCTCACGAGAGGTAAATAGTTCAAATAAATTGGCAATTCAAATAATTGGTAAGGCTTGTAATGTGGTTACCAATGAAAAAGGATTATTGGCTCAACCGGGTTAATAAGATACATAAAAATTAGGTGGGTACAACACACATATCTAGCCCAACAAAGAAGCGCCTATATCACTTTCTGTTATCCCCTCAGGTGCTATAGTCGTTTGGTATGCCAGCTGCGAAGATATTAGCACCGACCTTATCTCTCCAATCTCCTTCTCTAGTTTCTTGTAAATGGAAAAATGGCATTAAATTAATTGAGGCCCCAGAATCACATAAATATTTATCAAAATTAATAGAGCCCAAAGAGCAAGGTATAGTAAAACCCCCTGGATCTCCACACTTTTGGGAGAGTTTATTTTGAAATATTGCACGGTAATGCTCTGTGAGCTTCACTACTGGTGTCTCTTCTATCTTTCTCTTCTTTGTCAGGATCTCCTTCAAGAACTTAGCATAAGCTGGCTAAACTGCTTGTCCAGCTTTTCTCTATAGAGATTTTGGGGAAAAGGTAGAGCAGGCATGTGCTTGCTCACATCATCTCCCTTATTGAAGTTTCCTCCTCCTTCTTTTTCTCATCTCCCTTCTTGCCTTTATTATTCTTATTCTTTTTATCATCTTCAATTTCTAGCTCTTTCCCACTTTCTTTTTCAGGCGCAGCTTCTTTTTGAATTGGAGTGGGATCGTTCAATACTTGTCCGCTTCTCAAGGTCACAACATTTACTGTTTTTTTTGGATTCTTTTCAGTATCAGTTGGCAGAGTACTTGGGATTCTCTTAGATAATATATTTACAATTTGTCCCACTTGTCTCTCCAAGTTACGCAAACATGTCCCAAGTTCTTTGATAGCTTCCCTACGATCATCTAATCTCTCATCAATCTTGACAATGAATGACTTCATCAAATCCTCTAACCTAGATTGAATTGGCTGTTGAGTCTGAAACTGCGGCCTCATTTGATTCACAAAACCAGGAGCTCCTTGAAATCTTGAGTTATTTTGTTGCCATAAATTTGTTGCACCCCCAGGTGAACTCTATGAAAAATCGGTGTGCTTCTGACCCATTGCATGAGGCTCATTTTGTATTGAAGCTAAGGTCTTTCCTTGGCATCAAGTTGTACCTGCACGGATGTGTTAGTATCAACTTAGTGAACACCGATTTATCTTCTTCTTTCAGCAACCTTTGAGGGACACTGATTTTACATCTTTAGATAACTCATCTAGAATAGTGACTATCTCCTCTGGAGTCTTCTTCATTAACGGACCTCCAGCTGTATTGCTCAATGTTTTGCGTGAGGTCGGTGTCAAACCATCCAAAAGTCCTGGAGTTCCATCCAGAGTTCAATTCCTTTGTGTTGACACTTTTGCACAATCTCTTTAAACCTCTCCCATGCTTCAAACACAGTCTCAGTCTCATTCTGGCATAAGTTATGGATTTCTTTTCTAAACTTTCCCGTATTAGCTGAGGAGAAATATTTAGCAAGAAATTTTGAGGTCATCTCCTCCCATGTTCTAATTGATCCTTGGGACAAGCTTCGAAGCCAGTGTTTTGCATCATCTTTCAGAGTGAAGGGGAATGCCCTTAAGTACACTGCATCTTGTGACACACCATTGTATTGAAAGATGTTCATGATCTCCTCGAAGTCTATTAGATGATTGTTTGGATCTTCGTTCATCTTTCCTATGAAGATACAATTATTTTGGAGGGTTTGAAGCAACCCTTGCTTCAACTCGAAATTATTGACTGCTATTGGAGGTGGTCTCACACTTGATAAACCTTGGTTGTAGATCGGTCTAGCATGATCACCAAGTGGTCTCCCTTGGTCGGGAGCTACGTTTCGAAGTGGTCTGCACCCAAAGACTGATTATGAGCCATTCTTCGAGCTCTCTCCTCCTCATAAGCAATTTGTGCATCTTTGAGTGCTGCTTCTTCAGCACCTCTTGCAGCTTTCTCTCTGTGTTGGGCTGCTTCTCTCACAGCCAAATCAACATTATCATCATCTCCCGCCATCTTTTCTTTGGTTGAGGATTGCCCAACCATTTCTGTATTCTAGGGAATATTTCTTTCCTTCCTCAACTGTCGAAGATGTTTCTCGATTTCTGGTTCATATGGTTGCAATTCCTTCCCAGAAGATCGTGTCATGCATCAATCTAACCTTTAGCTTGCGCACAGTCAAAAAACACCCAAACGTAAGAAGAAAAATTAAAATAAAAGGAAAAATTCCTGAATTAGCACTACAAACTATTTCAAACACTATTGATTGCCATTCTCCGGCAACGACGCCAAAATTTGACGAGCTTGAAACACACACTAAAATTATGTTCGCTAGTCGAATATAGTATAGAAAATATCATATCCACAGGGATTGAAGTTAAACAGTGTTTTCGTAGTTTACAACTTTATTGTTATTCAAGATGATCAGAAATTTAGATTTGTGTGAATTAAAACTAAAATTAACTAAATGTCTATTATTGGCAAATGACAATTGTAACAAGAGTAAGCAAGAAGATATCAAGGGGAGAAAATAGGGGTTGATTGGATAGGTGTAAGATAATTGTTCGGGAATTAACTCTAGTCAATTCACTTCTAAGGTTCAAATGAGTCTCTCGAATTCACTTATAGTTAAACGTTCAATAGAAACTCCTCTCTCGATTAAGCCTCAACCTCGCGATATGAACTAAGTTAAGCTTGGTGAATATATGCAAGAATTTGTAGCGGATTAATCTTTAGGAGAACCTCTTTCGATTATCCTCCTAACTAGGTCTAAACGATAATTCAACTAGCCTCTTTTGATTACTAGGAAGAATCAATAAATTCAATCAACAAAATAATGCAACAACATCACAAGTTACGCCTATTTCGATTACATAAACATGTGAATATCTATGCAACTATAAAAATTCCCAAAACGATTCAATACATATAGCTAGAGTTAATATCCACAAACAATTCTCAAAACATCAAATCCATTAATCCCTAATGGAGAATTACTCCATGGATATGGAGAAATTCATCACAATTATGTTTAAGTCAAAGGAAAACATAAAACATCTAATCCCTTATCTTGAGTTGGGATTGAACGATGGATTTCTTGTGCTCTTGCTTCTCCAACTTCTCCTTAGCCTCCTTAGGTCTAAATTATGTCAAAAGTCCCAAAAATGCTATTTTTCCATGTATATATATCAAGTAGGGTCGGTCTCAAACACATACACCTTCTCCTAAGCGAAAAAGGACACTTTTACCGGACAGGACATGCGCGGCCGCGCACCTGGAAGTGTGCTTGTGCACTTGAGCACTATTCTGCCTCATATGCGCGGTCAGTGTGCGGCCGCGAACTGACCGCGCATTTTTCACCCTGTTATTTTGGTAATTTGAAACAATGTACAACACGAGAGTTGTAGCCTTTAGAATTAACTTTCCAACAATAAATTGTGGATCCCAAACGGAGTTATGAGAGAAGAGTTATGTGTATTTTACTAAACAGTGTGCAGTATACCTGCTCGATTCTTCGTTCGTTCTAAACTATCATCTGTTGATCCCCGAACACGATCCCGGCTTAATTACTTTGGCTTTTACTCAGACTTCAAAGCTCCAAATCACTTGAATTCATTCCATAACATTTATATAGCTCGGAATCACTCCTACAAGGCATAAACACACAATTAGTGCAAAACACTAACGATTAAAGCTCAAACTCAACTGAATTACAGTAAATTGGAATGTAATATTGACTAAAACATGAGATTATAACCTACCATCAGTCGCTGGTGATGGTGCGAGCACTGGTGGGTGGGTGGGTGGGTGGAGGGTGATCGTTAGTGGAAAGTGAAGCTTGAGAAGAGAGCGAAAAACAGCTTTTTTCCTTTCTCTTTTTCCTTTTCTCTTGAGGTACGGTCCTTCCCCGAATGCAAGATACCTCGTGCACACATCACTCACATTCTTTCTAGCGCGTGGATGATTATTACCAATCTTTTGGCCTTCTACTGCATGATAGAATATTCAAACAACAATATATAGCCTCCTCGAAATTTCATCTTTCAATGAATTCAACGATCTGTCTTCGTTCTCCTACTTTAGTCTTCCTTCCACGGCTTCTTTTCACATCTCCATCATTTTCCACCCCTTTTTGTGGAGCTCTAAGTATTACCCATGATCTTCATACAAATCATGATTACCTAATTGAATAAGTAGTTTAATTCTTTTTTGACTTAAAATTTTATAAACTAATGCGTGAAATATAAACTTTCATAACAGTAATTATGCCTTAATCTCAAATAAATTATGACTAAGTACCATTTTCCTTATATAAAGATAAAGATCTTAAATTATAAGTGTATATAATTATTGTATGAGTTATTACTCTAAAGTAGGACAGTAACTTTCTGAATTCAGTCAAATTACCATGTAAACTATCAATTGGTAACACTTAACTTCATTTTTTTTTTCTCGTTTAACTTTCAAAACAAATTAGATTACGGTCAATAGTGTTTTCTAAAGTAAATTCACCACAAAGTAAGTAAGTAAATGACGCAAACTATTATGGTACGAGTATATATATGTATATTAGGCTTGATAAAATAATTTAAGTTTGACCATTCATAAATTACCAGGTGTATATATATATATATATATATAGAAATTAAAGAACGAAAAGTCTACTATAATATCACAGCCAAAGGTAAACATATCTCATACAATATTATTAATCACTTCGGCAAGAATACAAAAACCATCCAACAAAAACTATCTTTTCTCCTCTTATAAGTAACATCACTACAATTATTTATTCTTATATATTTGATCTCTCCATATTTCTCTTCAATTTTACTTCCAACATCATTAACAAAGTTTAATATTAATGGAATTATTCTGCAAAGCCAAGGCTGTAAGATTGAGAAGTCACCTTGACAAATACCTAGTCGCAGACGATGATCAACAAAACATCCGACAAAGCCGAAACGGTTCATCAAGAAAAGCACGGTGGCTGATTGAGCTTGTCGATGCCGGAAACAGCCACTTTGTCCGACTGAAAACTACCTCCGGCAAGTACCTCACGGCTTCCGACGAGCCGTTTCTTCTTGGCATGACAGGAAAAAAGGTACTCATTCTTTTCCAATTTATGTGATAATATTTTTTTTGACAGTTTTGGAAAAGTGGCAGCTTTTTATATTTAATTATTTTATAATTTAATTTTAAATTTCTCATTTTAATAGAAAATTCAATGACTTATTTTAAACCACTAATTTCAGAAGTTTTTTCTTTACTTCATGCTTTATCGATCAAACGCCATCGCATAAAATTGAGACATATGAAGTATGTTTATGTCACCAGTTAACCTAAAAATTTAATTATATTTTCAATACTTTTATTACTTAATTATATTTTCTAATCACTTTTATTACTTAATTTTTTCATGAGTCAAGTACGTGAAAGTCTTTTATATAATAGAGATTGTGGAACTCGAACCGAGGGTTCTATTTGTGCTTACACCATATTTAATTGTATAATTAGAAAAAATAATATTTTTTTTATTTACTTAATTATGTTTTTAACAGGTAATTCAAACTTTGCCGGAAAAAATGAAGGAGGGGAGAATTGAGTGGGAACCAATAAGGGATGGATTTCAAGTGAAATTAAGGGGTTTTGGAGGAAATTATTTACGTGCAAATGGAGGAACACCACCATGGAGAAATACAGTGACACATGATAGTCCATATAGTGGTAGCACACAAAACTGGGTTTTGTGGAACGTGGAAACTGTCGATGTACCGGAAAATGAGTCGTTGACGGATTATTTGACGATGGTTTCGAGTTTTTCATCGGTTTCCGATGAACTATCAAGTTTGGATTTGGGATCTCCCATGTCCATTCATTCAAGTTTTTCTTTCTCTCCTAGGATGCCTAAGGTATGTTTCTTAATTATGTCAACTTTCGTCTCTAATTTTTTTTTCTTTTTTTTTAATAATATTTCTTATTCACTAATTATGATTATAATTGGACATATATATTTCGTAGTCATGTTATACGAATTAGCTAATTAATTTTGATGAATAATTATTTATTGCCTGGTAGGAAAAGTCATTTTCATATTCTTACGTGACTAGGCACGTAAGTGTAGCTTCTAATATGAAATATAAAAGCTGTCTTAATGTTACTAGATTCAGTACGTTCATAGAATAAAAAATACTACTTAATAAAGATAATACTATAAATTAAGCAGTAATAAAGGTGTAGTTACTAGCAAGAGCAAAAATCAATTTTAATTGGTTATATGGGGATTCTTACTTTTATAGTGAACTTGTTTATTCGATATATACTCACAACCAGAGGTGGCAAAATGGTTAAAAAAAACAGTTAAACACTCATATTATTCACTAAAAAATGGGTTAAATAATGAATTTTTTAAAAACAGGTCAAATATGAATAAGAACCATATTATCCATTTAGAAAATGGATAATCAATGAGTCTAACTTTTACATTTTTAAAGCTTAAAATTGGGGGTTCCTCAAGTTAGGGATACTAAGAATTCTCCCAAAAGTGATCATATGCAAGAAATCATGAATAATATGGTTTACCCATATTATTCGCAAGTTAACCCGTTTTTTATCCGTATTAAATATGGGTCGGATCAGATAATTTATCCATTTTTTTATTACTCGTTTTTTTACCCGAATCATATCTGATCCGCCCGCCCGTTTGCCACTCGTGCTCGTAATTAAGTCCATCATAATTTGATATATACACGTAACAACTATAGGTCAGTCACTCTTGCAATTAAACGGCACCTTTTCACTCAACTACCAACAAGTTGATGTTACGTATTCCTTGAATTCATTATAATTTTCGAGCGAATGTTTCTAATAATTACGATAACTTGTTAATTAAGGATCAAATAGAGGTTGTGGCGGATGCACGTGGTGGTAAGCAGGTTCAACTGAATCCGTTTCACCAAAAAATAATATTGTGTATATGTATAAATTCCGATTAAAACAGCATAATTTTGTATAAATATTTTATTTAAACCCACTTGACAATTATTATTTTACGTCTAACGTTTTGTACTTCTAAGATTGAACCTGCTTGCATAAAATGCTGGGTCCGCCACTGAATAGAGGATACAACTCTTTTACTTGTTTGCTCAATTGAAAGCATTGAGAATTATAGTAAGTAAATATCACCAGCGTATAATTTAGTTTGGAGTCTTTTAATTTCCCAAACAACAACGAGGAAAAAAAAGAAAAAAAAGAATTGAAGATAAGTAGCCGTGTGGATCAGAGGAAAAGAAAAACATTCCCCCACTCAATTTCAAACTGCAATATAATGGCCATATACAGATTTCAGCTGAAAGAATGATAGTTCTGCTTGTAAATTTACATTATTTGTATGTTGTTTTTCGAACACAAAATGTCTTGAATTATCTTAATACTAAGATTTTTAATGTAATTTTCAGGATAAAATAAGTACTGATTAATCTCTAAATACAAATTCTAAAAATGACCCATTTGGGTCAAACTTCTGAACACGTAGCCACAATCCAAATGAGTGTACATGCTCTAACCATTTTATATGTTATTCTTTCTTTACATTAGAAAGAATAATACACTTTTATAATTATCGAAATATTAGAAAGTTGAAAAATATAAATTTAGGCAAAATACCTTAACACTCCCTAAAGACACGGATTATTAGTTATAGCTTTAAATTATTTGTAGTCTTAATTATCCCCCTTAACTTGGTCTTTTGAGAGTCATTACCCCCCTAGACGCTGATGTGGCAAAGAGTGTAGGTGCACTCGTCTGCCACATGGATTTTTTTGTATATGTAGCATTTTTTTTAAAAATAAAATATAATTTTACCTTTTTAAGTATGTTACTTTTTTGGATAATTTTTTTCGAATACAATTTATAATAAAACTTGGATAAAACTATATTATTTAGGCTAAATGTTTTTATTTGGCAAAAGTTTTAGTTAATCTTTTTTATGAATTTGATCTAAAAACAATTGAATGTAAGTAAAAATGTAAATCCTTGATATGACAAAAGGATTACAAGAAGAAAAAATAATAACAAAAAAGTATGAGATAATTATCATGAGTATATGTTATAAATAGTCAATGCATCTAAAAAGTTATAAAAAAAAATACACATGACTATTTATTTCAATTGTATTTTTATTTTCAGATCAAATTCACAAAAAGATTAACTAAAACTTTATTATTTTTAGCCAAATAAAAATATTTAGCCTAAATAATATAATTCCATCCAAGTTTATTATAGTTTCTACTGGAAAAAAATTATCCAAAAAAGTAACATACTTAAAAAGGTAAAAATATATTTTATTTTTTAAAAAAATGCCACATATACAAAAAAAATCTGCGTGGCAGGCGAGTGCTCCCACACTCTTTGCCACATCAGCGTCCAGGGGGTAATGACTCTCAAAACGCAAAATTGAAGGGAGTAATCAAGACCATAAATAATTTAAGGCTGTAACTAATAATCCGTGTCAAGTTTAGGAGGGTGTTAAGATATTTTACCTATAAATTTTAAAGATTTTGCTTTTTTAAAATCCGCCACATAACTAAAACAAAGAGAGTATCCAGAACCTCCCATTGTCCAAAACTTATCTTTTTGTAGAACTCTTTTTCAACTCCGGGAGCTCAAAATTACGACCTATTTTACTCTGATATTCATATTTATTTTAAAAAATACAAAACTACTCATTTTTAGAACAAATATAAATTCTACACCTTTAGGGGTCGTTTGGTTGGCTTGTGCCGCGATAAGTTATACTGTGATTAGTTATCGTGGATTATTTTTCTATCCATTATTTGATACATTGTATTAAAAATGATAATTACATAATTTCTAAGAAGAAGGTATAAGTTATCCCGACACTAATTACCCCATCCTTTACAAGGTATAAGTTATCCCGGTACTAATTTTAATCCCGTGATAACTTATATCAGGTTTGCTAACTAAACAAAGTATTAAGATGATATTAAATTTTTATACCAACACTATACCTTCTTATACCTCATACCAAACGACATCTTATATTATAAAGCTTTTAACTTAACGCCTTAACCTAAAGACTTAGGGCTCATTTGACCATAAGATTTTTTTTATTTTTTAGAATTTTTTTACTTTATTCAGAATCAGTGTTTTGTCATAAAAGTTTCAAATTTCACTTAAAGTTGAATTTCAAAAAATTTCGCAAAATTGAAAAACTTCAAAAAAGCTATCTTTTTCAAAATTTTCATTTTAAACTACGCACAATAATTCAAAAACAACTCCAAATAGTATTCATATTCAAACACAAATCTAATTTTTAAATATTATTTTTCGGAATTTTACAACTCTTATATCCAAACGCCAACTTACTATTTTTGTAGTCACCAATCACTAAAATTTTAAATAACCATTTCTACTATTTTATTTTCTGTTCCTTAATGGTTCCAAATTTGAGCATCTCTAAAAATAGAAACTTCAATCGGTTGAAAGAAGGAAACAAAAAAAAGCCTATATTTTCTCAGGTGTCAACATTGAACGCGGTTTTCCCATAAACCGCGTCACCCAAACATGGCTGGCCCCCACTGTCGTTATTACAAAGAAAATTTTCTGATAGTATAAAATTATTTTTTCCAACCCCAAATGTCACCATTTGCCTAACCAAGAATCAAGATTGAAACAAGAAATTTCATTTCTCTTGGTTTGTTTTAACAGAGTAGTCCTCTAACAAAAAGACCAGCAATGGAGCTATTCCACAAAGCAAAAGCCGTTCGTTTACAGAGTCACAACGGCAAGTACTTAACAGCCGAAGAAGATGAAGAATCAGTAACCCAAGATCGTAATGGCTCGTCAAAAAACGCAAAATGGACAGTCGAATTCGTCGAAAAAACCGACAACGTTATACGATTAAAAAGTTGCTACGGAAAATATCTTACAGCGTCAAATCAGCCATTTCTTTTAGGTATGACTGGTCGGAAAGTACTTCAAACTGTTCCAAATAGGCTTGATTCTTCAATTGAATGGGAACCCATTAGAGAAGGACATCAAGTGAAGCTAAGGACAAGGTACGGACAGTTTTTGAGAGGTAATGGTGGATTGCCACCCTGGAGAAATTCAGTGACACATGATATTCCACATCGGACTTCTACTCAAGATTGGATTCTTTGGGATGTTCATGTTGTTGACATTTTGGTTCATCATTCGGATTCCTTTGCTTCTGAATCTACTTCTCCTTCTACTGCTTCCTCAAAATCCCTCAGCTTTTCTAGACAAGAGGTAATTTCCAACTTTTGACCTTGAAGTTCAATGATATTTTGGGGGTAAAGATTCAAATTTAGCCTGGTTCTATACAAAATATCTTGATTTTATTCTCCATTATACCATGAGCTATTTATATTTTTATTCTTAGCAATCGTCTCGTAATTGTACTGACTGAGTTACATGTCAAAATACTTTGAGAAAAAAAATCCAAATTTGCTCCTCTACTTTTGATTGTAGCTTAAATTACCTTATGTGATAATGTTGGAGCTTTGTTAGGGTCAAATATTTGCTAACCAAGTATGAATAATTCCAAAATAATAACGGAGAGTAAAATTAAGATATTTCCTACATTTAAGGAGTATTGTTGACCCTTTTTAGCTTTTACGCCGTAATGTTCAAGTCAGATTACTTTACTTTTCAGACTACCTGTTACAGTCTACAAGTATGAGTGTCGGGTAACCTGTTAATTTGGGATGTGAATTCAATGATTACTATGTCATGGTACTTCATTATTTATACTTTTTTTCATTTTCTTTTGGCAGTCAAGTGATTCTTTGGTTTGTTCGCCGCCTAAGATGGGAGATGGAAGGCTTATATATTATCATATCGCGGATGAGTTTGGTGAAATTGAAGAGGGAATGGAGGGACTTAGCATAGCTTTCAAGGGAAATAGTGTTGAGGAGCTAACCAAGAGATTGGAGGAGGAAACGGGGCTTGAGGGGATTACTGTGTGTACTCGGAGTCCTTTGAATGGGAAGCTTTATCCTCTTCGTTTGCAGCTTCCTCCAAACAACGCAACTATGAATGTTATTATTATGCCATCTTCATCTAAAGGTGAGACTTTTACTTGTCTTGAATTGGTTTTGTTTCGTGGAAGTATGAATTTTTAGGTTCATGATTCTTTTTGAGCATTTTGGTTCAAATAATCTATAATGTTCAGAGCAGTTAAAACTACTTGAGAGGCTCTGTTACATGGAGTCTGTAGCCAAATGAAAAACATTATTGTGGATATGCATTATCACTTAATGATGCTATTGATCCTTCAGTTTCTGTGGGAAATTAGCCAAATCGTTAATAGCTCATCGAGTAGTCATTTATGCCTATGTTCTTGAATAAAGCATCAGCATTTCAGCCCTTGATTTTTCTTCAAACCGATGTTGCATAGAGAATTAAGGAATTTACAACAAAACTTGTAATAAGCTCAATCAGTTATATCAGTGTTGGGCTGTTAATTGATGGCGTCAAAGCTTAGTTTGAGAGTATTGCATGTGTTATGTGGCCAACTGATATAATTGTCACGGGCTTAATTTCGGCAAGCACCGTGAGGACAACTAGCTGGCTAAATTGCTACTGCCTAGTTTCAGTCCGTCTCAAAACTACAGCACTAAAAACGTGCTAACAATGGCAAACACTTGTATTTTCCCTGTCTTCAATATAATCAGAAAATTGGCCCTTGGCCTCCAAAACGTTTGTGTGATTGTAAGAATTAGTTACTCTGTCAGTGTATATATGTCAAATTCCCTTGTGATTACCGACTGATTTCATCCTTTAGGAGTCTTTTTGCTCGTACGGCTATATTTAAGTTCATATACCTTCAACTTGAATCCAATACCCCTTTGAAGCTAATTTTACTGGTGTTTGGGGCGCTTTTGTTTTCACTCTTTAGTTCAATCTTTTATAGTGCCTGTACAATTTACTAGTTGAATTCGTCTGTCCCCGTTATACCTTCAACTTGACTCCAATACACCTGTGAAGCTAATTTTACTGGTGTTTTGGGCGCTTTTGCTTTCACTCTTTAGTTCAACCTTTTATAGTGCCTGTGCAAATTACTAGTTGAATTTCGTCTGTCCCCGTTTATCTATTTTGTTTTTGTTTAGTCAGCTGATTACATTCTCATCGGTATCTTGTTAAAGTTCTATCTTCTTGCTATGGTGTATCAGAAGCAGGAGATTTTGCAAAACCAAGAATGCCATTGTAGGCCAACTCCGAGAGCGCTACACGGATTGATGCAGTAGATGGATGTAGCTGGATTTTTGTATCAGTGAGTATGAATGTAGTTTTATGTCTTTCCCTTGTTTGTAAAGCATTTGTAAATAAGGTTTTGAGTGCTGAAAAAGATGAGTTACTAGACTAGCTTCTGTGGATCATTGGATGTTAATTGCATACTATTGCACGGAATAATGAAATATGAAAGGAGATCTGGTGGTTGAAGAGAAGTGCTTGGATTTTTTTGTTCCATTTCCTGAAGGGGAGCCTTGGAGCGATGGGTTCGAGCTGTGAAAGCAGCTACTAATGCTTGCATTAGGTTAGGATATCTACATCATATCCCTTAAGGTCCGGCCTTTCCCGAACCCTGCGGGATGCTTTGTGCATTGGGCTGCCCTTTTTTCCGGAGGAGATTTCTTGATCTGGTTTTTGTGGCAAGAAGTTCCTTTTGTTGTTGTTGTCGTCGTCATTGCCAACTACATATGTTGTAAATTAATTTCAGCACCATTGAGAATGAGGTGCACCTCTTTCTCTATTTTTCTATTGGAGGAGGCACGGGTATTTATTTTATTTATTTTTTTTAACGGAGGAAGAAGAGGCTTGAAAAAGCATTTTACCTAACATTGATTGGGGCATACTGTAGGCTCAACAACCACAGCTCATAAAAGCAATAGTGCACAGCTAGTTGAGTATCTTTTATATGATAAAAGATGTACAAACATGAACTATGTATAAACGACCTAGATAGATTAGGTAAATTAAGATGCACACAAGCTGATTTTGACGTGATCAAACCATTATGAATTATGGTCCTGGTTTTTGTTGCAAAAATCCATAAGCAATGGCAAGTCTCTCACTGTGGTGTAATAGCCCGTTTTGCCGAGCTTTTAAGATCAACTTATTTTGAAAAATGATTTTATTAATATTTGAAAAGCACTTTTGAGCAGTAATTAGTGTTTGGTCAAGCTGTTAAAAACTGTTTTTAAGTATATTTTTCTCAAAAGTATTTAGAAGAAAGTGTGTTTGGAGATAAGCTATTTTTTTCTGCTTCTCAAAACTGTTTCTCCTTCTCTGCAAAAGTATTTTTCTTTTCCTTTTAAAAGCTTGGCCAAATACCTCAATTTTGGAAAAAAACACTTTTGGCTAAAAAAAAGTAAAAATTGCACGGGGCGCATCGCCCCCATTTAATCTATATCCACTTTTTTAGAAATTTTAACTTGTACTCACTGTTTAAACAACTTCAGGCCCCTTTCTCCTCCTCATTCTCCTCCTTCGTTTTCTGAATGCTGAAGATTGAGATATTGTTATGCGTTTTAGCCTGATGATTCATATATATCTGCTTGTCTCACTATGTTCAGTTTGGTCTTATTCACAATAATTTAACCTCTTAGATATTTTTAGCTTTACAAGCATATTGGTTTTTGGTACTGATTTATCTGTAGTAACTTGTTTTCATGTCGAAAATATTTTTCATAAATGAACAACATCAATCTGCTAATCATGATCTATTAAATTCATTGTTGTTTTAGAACTTCAGCTCTAAGAATGCCGAAGTTCAGCAAATATAAACAAAAACTTCAGCTCCTTGAATGCTGAAGTTCAGCCAATATAAAACAAACTTCAGTCCTGAAGTTCATCACAAACAGAACAACGTTTCACCTAAAACATGCTGAACTTCAGCAAATACAGAAAAAAGTTTCAGCTAAAACAAGCTGAAGTTCAGCAAATACAGAATAAAACTTCAGCTACTAGAATGCTGAAGTTCAGCAATTACAAACAAAAACTTCAGCCAACACATGTTGTTTGTTTTATTGAACTGAAGTTTTCCATTTGCACTATGAACTGAAGTTTGCGTGATTGCCTTTTCAAGTCAGGCCAAACTTCATGCAAAAATATATGAAGTTTTGCTATACTTCAGGCAAAAAATTTTCCTACTTCAGGCATAGTTACGCGAAAATGAGTATACTTGTAATTTTTTACAAAGCGGGTATAAGTTAAAAGGTAATCCAAAAAATAAATATAAATACAAATGCTCCTGTAGACATGCAAAATTTATTGAATTTAAATTCAATAAAATAATTTGGACTATATTTAAATATATTAGTCCAAAAAAAAAATTATTGATTTATTGATTGCTTAAGTCCAATAAATATTAATTGGGCTAGCCCATTTAGTTGGGCTACAAATGATGAGCCCATTTCATTAGGCTCAATATATCATCTTCCTAAAGACCCAGTTCGATGCCACGTGTCAAATGACGTGGCACGCCACATTAAATGAAAGAGCCAATAGGACCATGCCACGTGTCAAAATGACACAGCATGACAAGTCACATTAAAAGGCCAATAGAATCGCGACACGTGTGCAAGTGACACGTCCTGGCCAATCAAATACGGTCATGTCACACTTCAATTTGATTGACCCGAAAGAGTTTGTTCTTATCACAACTCCTCCCTTCCACAACTATAAATAGGGGTCTTCATAACTCAGAAAAGCCACCAGAAGTTATAACAAGAAGCAAGAGAGAGCTCGTGGATCAAATACCGAAAATTTCTCCACAAGCTTCAATCAACCAAGTTCAAGTTCAAGAACGAAGAACAAATCAAGTCCAAGCTCAAAAACGAAGAACAATTCAAGTATTCAAGATCAAGAACGAAGTCAAATCAAATACAAGGCGTTCAAGATCAAGGCTACTTGTTCGTGATAAAATTCGTGGCAGCAATCAAAGTGTTCGCGACGGATAAATCAAACTAAAATTCAAGATCAAGCTCAAAGGCCCTTGAATTTATATTGAAAAGAACAATCAGCGGATTCATAGAGATTGTACACTCATAATATTCGAAATAAAATACTACGATTGTTGCAATATTTTTCGGTCTTGATTATATTTTCTCGACGCAATTTATTGTCTACAAATTCTGGCACGCCCAGTGGGACAATCTATACCTCTCATCTCAACTTTTCAAACACCAAAGTTCAAGAACAACGAAATGGCTTCCAAAAAATCAACTTCAGTTCGACTTCCGCCAAGACTGCTAATTCCAGGTTCTATACTGATGTGGAAAACATACTCGAAGTTACCTTTGGAAGCTTTG